>CM051260.1:662060-757060 GCA_027921565.1 Artemia sinica | reverse complement strand
TGAAAAATAGCTAATTGAAGCTATGTTTAAATTCTTCAGTAATATAAACAAAAACATGAAAATTATAAAGTAAATGCATATATCACAGAAATAATAGCCTTCTTAATATTTAATTTAATAAACTTTCACTTTCAGAACTCCGTAATGAAGCCCAAACTCATGAATGATTGGGTATATTAATTTGAAACTTTCAGGAAACGTTAAGGGACATGAAACAGGAAAAAAGGAATTTTATAAACTATAGCAACTTTTAGAATAAAATTTTTATGACCATACATTTCTCTGGTTCATTATAATGTAATATCGCAGTTTGATTGGGAAAACTAGCTAGTTGAAGCTATGTTTAGATTCTTCATTAATATAAAATCAAAAACATGAAAATTATAATGCAAAAGCATATTTCAAAGAAATAATAGCCTTCTTAATAATGTAATAAACTTTTACATTCAGAACTCCGTAATGAAGCCCAAACTCATGAATGATTGGGTATATTAATTTGAAACTTTCAGGAAACGTTAAGGGACATGAAACAGGAAAAAAGGAATTTTATAAACTATAGTGGCTTTTACAATAAAATCATATGACCATACATTTCTCTGGTTCAACAAAATTTAATCTCGTAGTTTGATTGTGAAAAATAGCTAATTGAAGCTATGTTTAAATTTTTCATTAATATAAAATTAAAAACACGAAAATTTTAATGTAAATGCATATTTCAAAGAAATAATAGCCTTCTTAATAATTTAATAAACTTTTACTTTCATAACTCTGTAATGAAGCCCGAAGGAGGGCAGTACTATCCCCATAACCCTGATGATATAGTCAGAGATAATAGATATTGTTGGTGTAAGCAGCGAAACTGGATTTTGATATGCCGGGATATTAGAAGATATGAATCTACATATAAATGTAGAACATGCAATAAATATACCTGGCTTTCCGGCTATCATCATGATATTTTAGATATTGTTGTATAAATTCAATAAAATTAATAAGTTCTTGCATTTGAACCTTTGAGTATTGAGAATATTAGAAAAGTCATAGAATTCTATATGAAATCTCGAAGAAACGCTTTATGCCCTCCTCCCCCGTGCTCGTAACCTTAAAAATGAATAAAAACTCAACTTCATTAGAAAAATATGTAAAAATTAACCTTAAAAAACATGCCAAAATGACTGAACTTCTGCTCGTTTTGAAATAACTCCAGGATATCTTGCTCCACCTCCAAAAATCTGAAACTGATACATTTCAGAGAAGAAATAAATATCTAAAGATAAAATATGTCTCTTTCTGCTCGAAAACTCTCTCAGGGGAGCTAAATGATGAATGAGGCTTTGATTCTCCTAGATTCCTCTCCTTCATAATTTTAATAATAATTCTTTTTGGGATTTGTCTTTGAAAAATATAAATTTTTGTTATTTTTAGTAAGAAAAATAGCGTCTTCTAGATTCTGAGCAACTCATTCCCTCCCTCACTATTTTCAAGTGGTGGTGGCGCACTGACGGCTTTGTGACACTTTGATGGTGATCAATCGGAGCTCTCGTTGACGGTGCTCGGTTGATGTGCCGTCATCTTCATTAATTTTACTTAATTTTCAGGGTTGTTTCCCCCCCCCCTTTTTTTCAGAAATTGGACATCAAATCCCGTACAGACTCTTACCAAGGACATTAAAACTCGTACAGGCTTTTACCAAGGCATTAAATCTCGTAAAGGCTTTTACCATGGACATTAAATCTCGTACAGGCTCTTACCAAAGACATTCAATCTCGAACAGGCTTTTGCCATGGACATTAAAACTCGTACAGGCTCTTACCAATGACATTAAAACTCGTTCCGTATGTAATTAATCCATATCCACAAAATGTTGAATTTTAGATATGAAAATTAGGGATATATTGAAAAATATTACGTAATCCTATTTCTCATTTGCTTATTACATTTATAAGAAACCCCTGAGTATATACAAGAGGGCCAAACCATTCCGGTGAGCTTTTTTAATCATAGCGCTCATGATGGGTATAATGTATGGTCTGAGTGGGAGCTCACCGGAAGCGATGAGCTTCTTCTTTGTGATGCTAGCGCCGATTCTTCAGATTGTATTATGGAAGTTCATTACACTGAGGATGGGCTATCATATACTTCTGATGATTTGGTGAGGAGGGGGCCTTTGGGTTGACTCTGTGTCGAAGATGACGAGCGGTTATATGATGACTTGCTCCCTCTGAGTAATATAGTGATATTAGAAGATAGTGATAGTTATATTGAAATAATTGAACCTGACGTTATATATTTAAAAACTGTTGTAAATATTGATTTGTCAAATGTATAAAAAATTAGAAGAATGATTTGTTTAAATAGCATGGTTGAAGAAATGAAGTGTTGATTTCTTGAGAAAAAAATACATTACACAGCTAACTTCTACGAAATTTTTTTTATCTTTGATTGAAAACTTGGTTGAGGACTGATAACACTCTAAGGGGTTGATCTAATCAATCTAAATTATTCATGTACAGAAGTCTCTGCTGATATACTTACTCTATGCATATCGAGTATGAGAAAATTAATATAGTACAAACAAATTTATTGTAAGGTTACGATACATAACTTATCATTGAAATCATAATGAGATTTATCGTAAAATGGTGTATAAGAACTCTTCCAGAACGATTTGTGATGTTCAATATCCATTCCATATAATAATCTTCTATGTTCCCTCTTAAATGGTCGATTTCTCTTTTCTCTTAAATCATATTCTTCATAATATTCACCGTTATATCGTACACTATGCACATTTTTTTGATTTTTCGTTATTGTCTTTTATAGTCTATTTGAGCTATTTCTGTAGAGATATTCCTCTTTTCTTTGTCTATTCTTTCGATCATCCTTTTCTGTCGTATCAAACCTCGTTTTATGTGTCTTTACTTGTAACCTGTATAAATTTCTCTCCCTATCAATCAAGATTCTTTTCCTCATTTCCTCGGGATTTTTCTCGTCTATTCTAGACTCTGCACTGTCTAAACATGCAGTAGGTTCGTGAGAATGCTGAAGATCATGATAATGTCCTTTACATATAGAACAGTCGCAATAAAAGGATATTTCAATCAATGATGCAGAACTATGAAACAACATCAAATCAAATAACCATCAAACAATATAAGATAAGATAAGATTTATTGTTGAAAAATGGCTATCACAAGCCCAAAAGGGCCGAATTCGCACTTTAGCGTCAAATACAGCGAAAAAAAGAGCAACAAAAACAAACAATCAAACTACAACAGAAAATGATAAAAGGGTCAATGTCAAATACGTAAAAATGTTAAAAACGAAGTACAAAGTAAACTCATAAAATTATAAGGTCAATGTTAAGTCAGCAAAAATGCTCAAAAAAAAAACAAAAAAAAACTCGTAAAATTAACAAGGGGATAAAGTAGAATTAAAACAAAAACATAAGTTAGTTGGTGACTAACAAACATAAATATAAAACCTCCAAATTTGCAAAATGGGCATTAAAATTAATAACTATAAGGTAAAGAGTGAGTGAGGGGGGGGGGAAGGCAGCGGAGATTCAGTGGTTGAAAATGTCAACTATGTAAGGGACAAAAGTTCTTCTATATCTTTCAGTGCAAACTCTTATTGGGGCGAGAAGGGGGATTTTTGTTGACACAGAACGCGGGAGGCGGGATCGAAGGGGTGAATATTGACCGGGGAAAAGGGGAGTTGTTCGAGGGTTATGAAGGGCATTGTTAGCAAAACGCAAGGTAATTATTGCTCTCCTTTCCTTAAGGGTGACAAGGTTAGCTCTCCTAAGAAGGGAAATATAAGGTACTTTACCCTCATTGAAGATAATTCTTAGGCACCTTTTTTGTACTGGTTCTATTCTGTCCGACAATTCAATGGAAATGCCAGGATGCCAAACAGGACAGGCGTACTCAAGGATTGGGCGTACAAATGACAGGAAAATCCTTAAACAGTGTGATTTAGGGCATTTAAATTTTTTAAGGAGTTTAAGGAGGAAAAATGCGGCATTTGCACGTTTTAAGATGTCATTAATATGACAATCCCATTTTAAGTCGCTAGAGATGGTAACGCCCAGTAATTTCATAGTGGTAACGGACATTTCAGGGGGGATTGGACAGGAGAAAGAAGGAGGAGTTTTTAGGAAATTAATAGTAAGAACAGTTTACTTTAAAGGGTTGACTTTCATATCATCAGTAAGAGCTTCGGCTGATATCGATTCCAAGATGTACATTGGGTTGCTTTTGGAATTTTTGGAACATGTCTCTAAGACAGTTAGATCATCAACGAATTTCCATCTATCCGGGAAATAAACACCAAGGTTGTTTATCATTGTAAGAAATAAAATTGGACCTAAGAGGGTTCCTTGGGGCACACCATTATAAATTGGGAGGGGATCAGAATATACATCCAGGTATTTCACGACTTGCGTTCTGTTAGAGAGGAAAGACGCAATTATTCTAATTAAATAAGGGTCAACTTGAAAGTCATTAGATAGCTTTTCTAATAATATATTGTGGTTGATTAAATCAAAAGCTTTTTGCAAGTCAACAGCGATAACATTGAGCCAGGTATTGGGTTTTTCGAGTGTGTTGCATATTGTGTCCATAAGGTGAACAAGATAGTGCAGAGGTAGTAGATGTAGAGCGTAGGTTTCCGAATTGTCTTTGGTCAAAATTTGGGATTATTTTTACTTTCAACCACTCAGCTAAAAAGCTTTCATATAACTTCGAAAAAACATGGAGTAAGAGTAATGGGACGGACACCATTAAAATCTTGATTATTACCTTTCTTTTTTACGGGAGTAATAAAACCTAATTTCCAACAATTTGGAAATTTACCAGTAGAGGTAATTTCATTAAAAAGTAAGGACAAAGGCTCTGAGAGATTGTCGGCAAAGGTTTTAATTAGTACAATCGGAATGTCTAATGGACATGTACTACACTTTTTAATGTTCTTAATTTTTGCCTCCACATCCGAGGGCGAAATAACGGGAAAATTGAGAGAGCACAAATCATAAGGAGTGTCAAAAGAAAGGGGAGGGAGGTTCTGAACTATGGAAGAAAGAAACCTGTTCAGATCATTGGCTGTAACTGAAGGGTCTTCTTGGAAATGGAAGTCTATATTATTATGTGTTTTCCCACAAATTTTCTTTATTCTATTATACCATTGTTTTGGCTTTGTAGAAAATAAATCCTGGACTTTGCATTTGTAATATGAAGAAGCAGATTTACGTATTTCTTTTTTTATATGTTTACGCAGTGAGTTCGCTTCGGATGTTTTACCACTCTTTAGTAGATTCAATTTAATTCTAATTAGTTTTTTCAATTGGCTAGTAATGTATGGTTTGTCATTAGAACATGTTTTACTTTTTTCACAGGGAAGGAATTTATGTATTTTGTTTTAATCAGATTTTGGAATTCGGAGACTTTAAAATTAATGTCATTTTTTCCTTTGAGGGCCAGCCAGTTTTCCTTGGTAATCCAAGATCCAAATGTGTAAAGGCCATCATTGGAAATTGGGCGATAAGAGAACTCAGTAACAGAAAAAGTATGATTAAAGCTATTGAGAGGTTTCTTTAATAAACAAAAATGGTTTTTAAACATAAAAACAAGTCTGAATAGACCTAAAATGTGTCCGGGGGGGGGGGGGGGGGTAGGGAGTAAAGTATGTTTATTTGATGCCTGTGTAATTTAAGAAATTCAGGGGAGTAATCTGTCAGCCTAGTCCCAGGTAAAGCTAGCAATAAGGACTCAATTAACTATAGAGAGTGTTAAGCTGTTACGTGTTAAAGTGATGGAGAGAATTATGAGGTGAACACTAGATCCTCTGCTTAGACGAATTTCGACATACTGACTACAATGGGCAATTTATAATTAGTTTGCAGAAAATAGTAGAAATAGTTTGACATAAATGATTTTATTTGAAATAAGTAGATTAAAAACCTATTACTTTTCACATAGTAGCCAAGTAGCCAACCTATTACTTTTCAAATCGAGTGCCAAGAAATGGAAAAGATGTTTTAGTTTAGTTTTCCTATTTTACTAGTTTGCTAAAAAAAAAATCGTCTAGGATTCTACAAATACCTGGGGGGAATCGCAACTAAGCGTACCCTTAATATTTTATAAAGTTTTAATATATTTGCTGCTGCTGAACTTTTATTATTAAAAGTTCAGGCTAAATATGTCACTCAGTTATATATTTCTGTATATAACTTAGATAGGCCTAGTCAGTGAGTTACACATATTTATAAGTGGTAGGTTAAATATGTCACTGAGTTATATATTTCTGTATATAACTTATATGCCTAGTCAAGTGAGTTACACATATTTATAATCAGTAGGCTAACTATGTCACTCAGTTATATATTTCTGTATATAACTTAGATAGGCCTAGTCAGTGAGTTATACATATTTTAAGTAGTAGGCTAAATTGTCACTCAGTTATATATTTCTGTATATAACTTAGATAGGCCTAGTCAGTGAATTACACATATTTATAAGTAGTAGGTTAAATATGTCACTGAGTTATATATTTATGTATATAACTTATATGCCTAGTCATTGAGTTACACATATTTATAATCAGTAGGCTAAATATGTCACTCAGTTATATATTTCTGTATATAACTTATATAGGACTAGTCAGTGAGTTACACATATTTACAAGTAGTAGGCTAACTATGTCACTCAGTTATATATTTCTGTATATAAACTTAGATAGGCCTAGTCAGTGAGTTACACATATTTATAAGTGGTAGGCTAAATTTGTCACTGAGTTATATATTTCTGTATGTAACTTATACAGGCCTAGTCAGTGAGTTACACATATTTAAGTAGTAGGCTAAATATGTCACTGAGTTATATATTTCTGTATATAACTTATATGCCTAGTCAGTCAGTTACATATATTTATAAGTAGTAGGCTAAATATGTCACTTAGTTATATATTTCTGTATATAACATATATAGGCCTAGTCTGTGAGTTACACATATTTATAAGTAGTAGGTTTAATGTGTCACTGAGTTATATATTTCTGTATATAACTTATATAGGCCTAGTCAGTGAGTTATGTATATTTATATGTAGTAGGTTAAATATGTCACTGAGTTATTGCCTTTGCAAAACAAAAGTGATCCGTTTATCTGGCCTCCCCCAGGCCATTCAGCATGTACCCAGGTGGCGATAGGGGAACGCTCTACAGATATGTAGGGTACCTCCATAGGAGGCATGGACCAAGGGGGGACCTTGTCCCTGGGGGTCCATAATAGAATCTGGGGCACCCTTGCCCGGGGTCATAAATACAGGCGGAGGAGGAAGAAGGCCCCTCAAATGTACACTCAAAAGGGCCCACTTGTTTATCCACAAGTTCCATGAGTTGCGAACCTTCTCCCAGCAATGGGTTAAATTGCATGGTGATGCAGAACACCATCGCGGGAGGATCCTCTATAGGAGGACAACTGTGGCAGGGCGTAAGATCCAGATCTATGGACAACGGCCTCTGCAAAGGGCTGCCTCGACCTTTTCGGGGTACCTGCAAGACTGGGGACCTTGCGGTCAGCTCTATTCCCACTTGAGGAGTGGCGCCCCTCGAGGAAATTATAGCCTAGTAAACGACACAGCATTCGCACGGGATTCTGACTAATGGACAATTTTTCTGGGATTGGTATGTTTTGATGGGCGTCTTTGGGCTGAAAAACCTCTTCCTAGCTAATTTATCTATTACGGGTTGCCTCCCCGTAGTAGCATAATATTTGTAGGCATGAATATATAATGAGTCGGAGGTAATAGGCTTGAGATTGTCTGTGCAGGATTTCGACTCTTGTTGATAGAAGAGCATCGCCAAGCGCTGAAAACCATGTTGTGACCAAGATGGGCCCAGGATTGCACAAAGCCTCCATTCATGGAGGTCCCAGGGACTTCTTGCTGTCCGGTTCTAAGCCGGCTTAAGCACTTCGGTGTAGACTTGAGAAGATATGTGATCCCCGTCCTGCACTGGTATCCGGGATCATTGCTTTTCCTGAGGCGAAAAAAATTTCAATGATTTAAAGAACATGAAAATTGGAACTTGGAATGTTACGACATTAAAAAATGACTATCGTATCGACATTTTGACTGACGAATTCAGACGATTCGAACTGGATCTATTAGGAGTTTCAGAAACTCATATCCCAGGGGTAGGAAGCATGAAATTAGGTGATATAGAATTTGTTTACTCAGGCAGGAAGGATGGGTTACATAGACAGGGAGTAGGGCTCATGATGAATAAGGAAGCTGCTAAGTCTTGTTTAGGCTGGGAAGGTATTAATAATAGAATACTAATTGCTCATTTTATGACTAGAAAGTTCAAGGTATCAGTTATAGTAGTATACGCCCCTGTAGAACCGACTGATGGAGATACTAGTGACTCAGATGAATTCTACTTACAGTTACAGGAGCAAATAGACAAGGTCCCAGGTAGAAATATGATGTTATTGCTGGGAGATTTTAACGCCCAGGTTGGTAGAAATAAGGATAGATGGTATCCCAGCTTAGGTAAATTTGGTGTAGGAAAAGAAAACAGTAATGGATACAGACTTTTGCAATTTTGTAGGTATAACAATCTAGTTATAACCAATACGGTGTTTGGTCATAAAATGGCTCATAAGCTAACATGGTATTCACGTGATGGTAAGACAGCAAACCTTATTGATTATGTTATAGTAAATCGAAGACTGGCAGGATCAATACAAGATACTAGGGTATATAGGAGTGCTGTTATTGATGTTAAAAGTAAAGATCACCATCTAGTAGTGTCAAGGGTTAATTTAAAGCTGAAATATCGGAAGGGTAATTACCTCCCGGGAAGTTATGATGTTAGTAGACTCCAGGATGAGAATTTGAGAGAAACTTTCAGGAACAGTTGAATACTAAACTTGAGAGTTTAAAATTTGATAATGTGGAAGATGGTTGGAATAATTTTAGAAAAATAATTTGTGAAGTTGCTGAAGGTGTATTAGGGAAGAAAGCTAGAACTGCAGCTAAGAATATTAGTGAAAAAGCTTTAAGTTTAATAGAAAGGAGAAAGGACTTGTACAAGAATTATCTGAGTGATAGATCACATGAAAACAAAAGAAATGTAAAGAAAGTGGAGAAAGCATTGAAATATGAACTAAGGAGGTGTGAAGTGGAGGCCATGGATAAAATTGCCGAGGATTTAGAAGATGCAGCTAGACGGCATAATAGTAAAATATTGTACTGGCACGTTAACAAATTGAGAGGTAGTAGTCAATCCGGACTTGTCCCAGTTAAAGATAGGAATGGGGTGGCAATTAGCGATAAGACAAAAGCTAAAGCGAGATGGGCCGAACATTTTGAGAATTTGCTTAACCGAGATAGAGTTGCAGGAAAAAATATAGAGGAAAATGAAAAAGTTTGTGATACCTTGGATGTGAAGGAAGATTTGTTTTGTGAGGAGGAATTAGAAACAGTACTAAAAGGATTAAAGAATAATAAGGCTCCAGGTGCTGATAGGGTAGTAAATGAGTTTCTTAAATATGGTGGCTCTGAGGTTAGAAATAAGTTATTGGAGATTATGAATATGATTTTGAAAAAGGGGAAGTACCTAATGATTTTAGGAAAACCTTAATTAAGCCACTTTATAAGAAAGGTGATAAAAGTGAGTGTGGTAATTATCGAGGCATTAGTCTGGTCTCTGTAGGTAGCAAATTGCTTAGTAATATGATACTTTTTAGACTGAGAGATGCCGTAGACAAAGTTTTAAGAGAAGAGCAGTGCGGTTTTAGAAAAGGTAGAGGATGTGTTGACCAAATTTTCACTCTTAGGTTAATAATTGAGAAGTGCCTAAGTTTTCAAACACCTTTGGTCCTCAGTTTTATAGATTATGAGCAAGCGTTCGATTCTGTTGATAGAGGAGCTTTAGTAAAGGTTTTATCCTTGTATGGTATACCAGACAAATACATTAAAGTGATTAGTGCTATGTACGAGAATAACACTGCTGCGGTTAAGGTAGGAAATGAGGTTAGCAGCTGGTTTTGTATTAAATCAGGAGTTAAGCAGGGTTGTGTTCTATCCCCCTTTATATGGATTATTTGATGGACTTTGTTTTAAGGAGCACAGGAAAGGCAATGGGAGACCACGGAATCAAATGGGGAGGAAAAAGTCTCCTGGACTTGGATTATGCTGATGATTTAAGCATCCTAGATGAAAGTGTGAGCAAAATGAATGAAGTTTTAGAGGTTTTGCGAGTTCAGGGTGCTAGTATTGGTTTGAAAATTAATGTTAGGAAGACCAAGTCACTAAGGCTAGGAATAAGTGAAGATGAAAAGGTGACGTTGGGTAATGAAAAGATTGATCAGGTGGGCAGTTTCACTTACCTTGGTAGTATTATTAGTAAAGATGGTGGGAGCAGTGAAGATGTTAAAAATAGAATAGCCAAGGCTCAGGGTGTTTTTTCACAGTTAAAAAAAGTCTGGAAGAATAGGAAGATAAGTCTGCAAACCAAGATTAGAATCTTAGAAGCTACAGTGATGACAGTGGTCAAATATGGCTCTGAAGCATGGACGCTCCGAAAAGCGGATGAAGATTTGCTAGATGTTTTCCAGAGAAATTGCTTAAGGATTGTTCTGGGTACCCGGCTGACTGACCGTATTTCAAACAATAGGCTATACGAAAAATGTGGTTCAATACCGCTTTCTAGGTCTATAATGAAAGAAAGGTTGAGGTGGTTAGGGCATGTTGTTCGGATGAAGGATGACAGATTGCCGAAGATTGTTCTTTTCGGCCAACCATCTAGGGCTAAACGGAAAGCAGGTCGTCCCCGTCTGGGTTGGGAGGACGTCATAAAGAAAGATTTAAAGGAAATGGGAACTTCGTGGGCGGGTGTAAAAAGGGAGGCTTTGAATAGATTGGGGTGGAGGAGGAGCGTGCGTAGCTGTGTTGGCCTCAGGCGGCTTGGTGCTGCGATGAGTTGTTAGTAGTAGTAGTAGTAGAGGCTTTTAATAAACAAAAATGGTAACTTCCTCCTAACGGGGGCTAGGCGACAGGAGGGGTATAGAAAGCCTGCATATTGGTGCAAATCAAATCAAGGGTTGAATTTCCTTTTGTTGTTGGTATTTTTACTATTTGTTTTAAGTTTAGGGAACTACAAAGGGGATTTAACTTTAGATCATTAGCATCACCTACTAAGAAAATACCGGCGTTCGGGAATTTGCATAGGACAAAATCGGCACTACTATGCAGTTGTTGGTAGAATCGCTGTCTTTGTGCAGCGTTTTGATTTGGAGAATAATAGAAGCAACAAAACACAATCAAATAAAAGGGGCGTGGTAAAACTTTGGGTCTTACACTTACCCAAAATTATTTCATCGTAATCTGAAAGGTTGGGAGTATGAGTTAATTTAGGAAAGAGATAATTATTTACAAATAATAGTATTCCATCTCCCTTTTTACCTAGGGGGTGATCATGGGGACGAAGTTTTATGAATTGGGAGTAGTTATTAATTTTCAATAAATCAGGGTTCTGTGCTTGGATCTCAGTTACGGCAATTACGTCAATTTTGTGTACTTGACAGAGGGCCTCTAGCTCGATCAAGATGTCGAAATTCAGGCTTTCGGCGTTCGTAACAAGCAACTTTGGGAAAGTAAAACGGTTACTAAAGAGGGCAGTTTTTTGTTTGTTAATTGTAGGAGGCAGTGGGGGGTGGGAGGACCGTGGATCTGGGAGAGGAGAGGCATCTTTTTCGGGATGAAGGATGGGATTCGTTTGAGTAGCAGGATTAAAAGGCAGGGCTGGACCCGGCTTGAGAGAAAAGGAGGACAGCGGACAAATTATGGTGATATTATTAAGTAGGGATTTGGGGGGACATAAGTTAGAAATAAAACACTGGTTTACACTAGAGTCACGTAATTCGATGCTTCCATAACCCGAATGGATGGAAGTAGGGTCTTCTTTGTGGTGATAGAATACGGTGGGGGTCTTAAATTCCCTGGAAAAAGCTGGTGGTGGTGCTCCAATGGACACTGGTGTGTTACATGACAGGCTCGGTGACTCTCGTTTTTTGACAGAGTCTTCTTGGCACTGTTGGAGGGGGGAGAATTGGGTTTCATTGAGCTGAACTGCTTGTAGTATCTCACTGACCTTTGATGTAATGGTGGGAAGGTTTGATGTAAATTGTTTTTTGACAGGTCCAAACTGATGAGAGAAGGAATTGGAGGGGTTGCTGACTGTGGGTTTAAATTTTTTTCGGCACTATGCAAGGGCTTTTTAAAATATGTGTATCCATATTTCAAGTGGATTTGACTGCATTCACCGAAGCAAAGCCCACTTCTAAAACTGTCACAAACCCTGGAATGCAAGAGTTTGCACCAAGGGACACTACATTCATTCTTCAAATAATAATTCTAGCACAAATGAAGGTATTTACACGACTCTTCCTTCTTGCAAATCCCTCTCCAGGCATATTTGCATATACCTTTATTAGCATTAACTTGTTTCCTGGATAGTTCATCACTAGTATTGAACTCACACCTAGTTTTACATGCATAATTAGGGTCAATTTAAGAATGAACTTGACCTTGAACACTTTTGCCTGAGGAGGGGATTAAAACCAAGACAGTTTAATCCTTTAAACACACAAACTTGTCTTTTTTCTTAGTTGAACTGGAAATCACTGGATTCGTATCTATAATTTTGTCGTTGACTTTGTCTTCTGTTAAATTTTGATTTTTGATGATGTTATCAGGAGCGACATTAGCATCAATAAGTCTTATTTTAATATTGGTTTTAACAGAAATTGGGGATTTCTCCTTTTCCTGGATTGGAAAAGACTGGGGGTTACCAACTCTAACACTTTTTGAAGTGGTTAGGGTGGACATTTCTATAATAACATTTTCAAGTTCACTCATCAATGATAATAACCGCTGCATTGGAGGGAGGAGGTTTCCTGTTTTAGGTGCAGTAGGGACATTGTTTAACAAGTTGGACTGGCAGGAAGCACAGATCTTGAATACTGTAGCCTGGTCAGGGGTTTAGCAACTAAAATCAGTTGTTTTTGAGACGAAATTGGTTTGGCAGGACACATCGGACGTGGTTGAGGGGGGACTGTCCTGGGGCATGGAACTGGTTTGGCAAGGAATTGATTTGAGAGAACGAAAATGGTGATGACCTCACTTCCTTCAAAATGTTCACTAGGTCACTTCCCAATGGGTGACGTGGAGGTGTCATAAGGGTAGACGAGGTCTGGGTGGAACAACGTAAAGAGTCATCAAAGGGTACTACCTTGTCATTAGTATCTTCTTTTGTAGTACAATCTAGGCAAAGCCAATGTTTTGAGCACTTAGAACGTTCTATACCGGAGCAATATTCATGGAAGTAAAACTCACAGCTACTGCACTGAATAGAGTTAATAGTAACTCTTAATCTGCATTCCTGGCATACACTCTTTGCCATTTTTTGAACCGGAATGGGTTTTGATATATTATCGCTGATTAAAGATGAGTTAGCTAGGGTCACTGAATTAATTCATGTTCAAAGCTCTTAATTAATTCTGTCCAAAGTGAGTGAATCCAAAAAGGTGTTTCCACTCTGAAGAACCATCAAACCATATAACCATCAACAAATAGAGCAGAACTATGAAACAACATGAAATCACATAACCATCAAACAACATCAAATCACCATCAAACAATATAGCCATCAAATAATATAACCATCAAACAGGTCTAGAAAGAGGCACGCGATCTTTTTCGTCGAGGGATCCTAGGCCTCTGATTGGCTAAATCTTGTTTGTCCTGTATGTTAAGGGCGCCCTCTGTTGTTCATCCAGTATTCAATAAGGGGTTCCTACTGACAATTGATAGGTGTTTTTAGCCTAAGTGTTTATCTGTGTCAAAGATTGAGTCACCGTAAAATAGGGCTTGTAACATGTAGTTATGTATTGTGTTTTTGAATTTCCTTCAGCACCTCAGAAATTAAAGGAATTAGAGAGTAATAAAATAGATTTTTCGTGTAGATATAATGATGTTTCGAGTGGAATTTCGGAACTTGGGTGCGGTGTTCGCTTACAGATCGAAGATTCGAGTTATGTTTTACCATGTGAGATAGGTCCTGTATGCCATAAACCTAGCAATTTATTCAATATTTTCATCTGAAGTGCAAAGGGCTAAATTCAAGTTATAGCTTTATAGAAAATTTTGTTAATATTTCTGCTTGTCAGTTGATAGCTTTAACTGAGATCTTGCTTAATGTTCATAATTCAGAGTTGCTTGGTCTAGAGGGATATAATTTTTACACAAAAAATAGGCAATTAAGTCAAAAATGGGGCCTCGCCGTATATAGTAGATCGGATATTGCAGTGAATTTTCGGAGCGATTTAACTATTTATAGCGAGATGGTGTTTAATTCACTCGTGCTTCAACTTAGTTTAGGTGTTTATTCTTGCTACTTAATAGCTCTCTACAGCCCACCGACTTCCTAATATAATAAATTCTTCGATCTTTTGGAGGAGCAGCTTGAGAAATTGCCTGTTAATCTCCCATATTTCCTTTTGGGTGATCTAAACGGATGGAGTCCGTCCAGAATGAGGCAGACTATGTCTGCTGACCACTTGCCTCTGGATATGGGGTTTCCCCTAACTAAACGCTCCATGTTAATGGGCAGCCTCAACCTGATGAGGTGGGTGGAGCCCACCCCAGAGACTCTCAGTATCTAGGCAAGTCCTAGCTCTAATTAGATCCCAGGCCTAGGATCGGCTGGGCCTGCAACCCTCCACCCGAAAATTTTACCGCAACGAAAAACGATGATATTGCCTCGGATGACCTACCCCCCTTTTACCTTCAACGTCCCCAGCATGTCCCCTGACCGATTTCAGACCATCGAATGAACCTTATTGACGAAGGTGGAATACGACTCGCCACCTGGAATGTAGCCACACTCAACTTTCCTGGAGCTAAATCAATGCTTGCCTATAAGCTAAAACAATTCAATATAGCTGTGGTTGATCTTACAGAAAACTCACCTTGTCGAAAGAGAGTCCGAGGATATTGGTGAAGGACATGGTGACCCAAAAAGCAAGACAAATGGTGAAGGCCTCGCGCTGAACGCCACAGCCAAGAGATACATTCTCTCCTATAAACAAATTTCAGATAGAATACTGATGGCCCAGCTCCAGCACAAGCATGGAAAGTGGAAAATTATTGTATGCTATGCTCCCACCAATCCGAGTCCTACGGTAGTGAAGGATCAGTTCTCTCTGGAGCTCTCAGCGACCCTGTCTACAGTCCCACCCCACGACATCGTCACTCTTCTGGGAGATCTTAATGCGACGGTAAATGACAGGAAGGGCGTGTGGAGAAGTGTTCTCGGCCCTGTGACTCCAGATTCACTGAATGACAATGGACAAAGACTGCTCCAGCTCTGCAATATGCATAATCTGGCCAAATCAAACACGCTCTTTCAGAGACGAGATATACACAAATACAATTGGTATAGTAGGTACGGCCAGACAAAGACAAAGAAAAATGATCGACTATGTTATTATCTCGGGTCATTGGCGCTCGTCAATACCAAATTGCCGGACTTATAGGTCGGCCAAGCTTGGAAACACAGACCATAGGATGGTAGTTGTCACACTGAGGCTACGCCTGAGAGCACAATGACAAGAAAAATGGCCTCTTAAGCTCGATCTGAGTAGTCTGGCTACATCTGAGATGCAACAGAAGTATGCTTTCGATATCTCTAACTAGTTTAGCTGCCTTCAAGTTCTGGATGACTCTGAAGTAGCATAGAAGTCTTTCAAAGATAACATACTCGATTCTGCTGGCAGTATCATTGGCCGCAGTAGACACAAGAATAAACCCTGGATATCCTAGGGGACTCTGTCTGTAATCGGGCTGCGCCGGAAGGTCCGCTTAGCAAAGAATATGCCAGAGTAAAGACGAATCAAGGGCCTGCACAATAGCCTACTGCAAAGTGATAGGAAGACCTTTGTCGACAAGAAAGCCAGCGATTTTGAAGATGCTTCAAGAAAAGAAGACACCTGCTCTCTGTACAAACACTTCTGCGAGCTGACGTAAGGGAAGACTTCCACCGTGAGCCATGTTTTTGTCAGTTGACGGAAGCATGCCGGATGAGGATGCAGGCCAACTCTCTGCCTGGATTTGTCACTTCTCAATGCTTCTGAATGCCAAGGCAGTTGCTCATCGAAACCCTGATATGATTCAAGCAGCCATGACCGCACCCAAGGCTACTTCCAACTTCGTATCACAACCGTTTATCACCTCTGAGATCCAAAATGATGTAAAACGGTTAAATAATAATCGAGCCCCCGGCGTCTGTGGTATTTCTACAGAACTCCTCAAGTACGGGGGTGCAGCGATGAATCTGTGGCTCCAGCTAATCTTTTCAGCTGTATGGACGACGGAAAGCATACCGAATGACTGGCGTGCTTTGGAAACGTAAGGGCAGCCGTCAAATCTGCTCCAACTATCGTGGGATCACGCTTCTCTCCGTTCCTGGTAAACTCTTCGCCATGTAACTCTGTACCGTGAGTAGTATGTGATATATTTAAAATAAAAAAAAATAAGATTCTTTCTTACTAAAGATAATTCCAACATAAATTAAACTTCCTCTAATTAAGTTTAAATCTCGTTTCAAAAATAAAAATTCTTAATCGGCAAAAAGAGAAACTGCATTTTAGCCTTAACGACGCTAGACGGTTTTGAATTTCGCTAAGATATTTGGCAATAAAAAAACTGCTAGATACATAATTCACAGGAAGCTTAAGTTATGAACGTTTAATCTTCAAAAATATTTAAAACAAATTATTGGACGGTCAGTGAGCATAATGAAGTGAGTTTGCAAACATAAGTACAAGGTAGTGGCCCCCTCCACAGGACTTGGGCCAATCGTGAAAAAGCTAGTAGAGCGCAGAAGCTGTATTTGTGTGATATAGTGAAAAAAAGTGTTTTTCGAGGCACTCGTAGATCAGAATTATTACTATTGGCATTCGGTTGTCATAATCTTTTCAATTCTTTTGTCAGAACTATTGTTGGACATTCTTTTGTCTGAATTATCATTATGCAGTCATTGTAGAGATTTGGTCATTATTATCACTGCCCTGTTGTTGTCAATTGAAGCGAAGCACTGTTGTATACCTAAGTGTAAGTCTCAATCAAACTATTGCTTTTCTATTTGTGTTCGTTTATTTATAAGTCTGTATCTAATCGCACAGCAGGTAACTGGTTCGCATGTCTCCAATGGTAATGCTCCCAGGAATCTGATTTCTACATAACATTAGAGGTAATTAACAAGAAGATAACTCGAGGAAGCGAGCAGTACATAATTACACTGTTATCCTATTTTTTGTGTAGGCCTAAAATTATTATAATCTGCACTAAGACAAAATAGTTTATATATATGAGATTAACTTCTTCCACAGTTACCTACTAATAGGTGGTTTGAGTTTAGAATTTTCTCTTAATTTTTTTGTTATTATTTTTATAGGCGTCCCTTTTTCTTTGGTATGTTTTGATATGTTTTAGAAATAACTTGCTACCAAGGGATTTGTATTCTTCAGATTCAGGGCCGAATAAAAATTGTTTGTAATATTGAATTTCCGCTAAAGGATGATGCATGCCTTCATATTTGACACATTGGGGATTTTTTTCAGGATTATAGCAAATTTTGGGGGCTCTGCATATATCAAGAAGTAAAAGGTCTGTTTGAGTGGGTCCCTTAGAATAGAAATACTTGATATTGAGGTTCTTTTGTAGGCGTTCCCTCTAGAGGATTAGGGTTTTCTACCGGGATTATTTGCGAAAGAATAGCACCAATGCCTTTTGAACTGGCATCGGTCGTGACCACAAATTGTCCGTGTTCAAAATCAGGCAGCGATAATATTGGTTCAGAAGTGAGTGCCTTTTTGAGACGGACTAGGGAAGTTTGAGCTTCCTGGGACCAGGTAACAATTTGGAAGTTCCCTTTAGTTAACTCCGTGAGGGGTTTCGTAATTTGGGCGTAATTGCGCACGAATTTTCTAAAGTAACCAGTAAGAGCTAAAATTCCTCTTAATTCTTTTACAGTTCTAGGGGATAATGCGAGAATGCGAGAATGGTATATAGAAATCACGAAAATTTGCCGACAGGGAAATGAAAATTTTTCAAGTCGACGGCAAATAGTTAATTGGCCGACGGGAAATGAAAATTTTCAAGCCGACGGCAAATAGTTAATTGGCCGACGGGAAATGAAAATTTTTCAAACCAACGGCATTGGCAGTCAACGCCTGCACCCGGCACTGGCGCAAGAAATCCAAACTACCGTAATAATACATGGCGAACAGAGACAAATGTAAATCAATTAGATATGCCTACGGAATCTCACATGTCTGAATCTCTAATGCAGACACCGACGTATGAAATAAATCCACGGGGAAACGTTTCAGGCCCCTCAGAAGTATAAATTGGACCCAGAGGGCGCCTAGAACGTTTTCTAGGTCCAAAACAATAGTAGTACCGTCTTGTAGTGATAGTAATAATAAGTTACCTATATTTAATGATTTTTGTGTGGCAAATATTTACTTTAAAGCTTTGATTGACTCTGGTGCAACTATTAGTATCATAAACTCGTGCGTATTTAATATGTTGCCTCCGCATATTAAGCGACAGAGGAACCCTAGTAATCCCAATTTAACTAGCGTGACAGGGCATAAATTGGGTGCAAATGGTTCAATTCGCCTAGACGTAAAAAGGGATAATAGAATTTTTCCGACAAATTTTATAATATGCGATAACTTTCCGTATGAAGCCAGTATCAGCGCAAATTTTTTAAGGTCTAATAGGGTACTATTAGACGTAGCAAACAAAAGGCTTGTTTACCCGGCTAAGGTAGGGAAGGAATTTCTACCTTAAGAAATTGTAACAGAGTTTACGAAGAGAACGTAACAGTAAGTAAAATTTCTGGCGGTATAATGTCGCAATCTTTTGAACCTCATGTCTCGCAAGGAGGACATAGCATAATCTGAAGTTTTTTCAATTATTCAGAGAGACATTGCAGAAACGAAGTAAATTTAAATAATAAGTGTATTGAATCTGCAAAAATAAAAATAGGAGATATGTGACAGTACAGGTCAAATGAAATCAAGAAAATAGCGGAATTATGGAAAAAAATAGTAAAACCAAATGTGACGCCGCAAGATTCCGCAATAACGCAGCATAGCGCCAGTATTAATCTAATAGACAATAATAGTGAAGAGAAATTGTACGGGTTCGCGATACGGAAAACAAAGATCCCTCCCAAAACAATGCAAAGAATTCAAATATCAGAGACGATTGAACCAGTAGATAGCAAATCTGAAATATGGTTTGCCATCCCGTCAAATGAAATTGAAAATCTGTTATGAGAGGAAGAGATTATATCTTACGACAAAGGAGAAGGTTTTATTTGGGTAACTAATAACCACGAAAATGATACAATTACAATAAAAAAGGGGACGTGTTTAGTGCAAATCCAAGTTATCTCGGAAAATGATTTAGATAGATGGGAAAATTCCAAAAGAAACCTAGTTAATGGCATTAAAACCTCTAATAACAAATACCCTCTAACTAAATCGCAATTCTTAAACAAATTTAATATGGATCATATTACGGACTTAGAACTTAAGAAAAAATTATACGAATTATTATGGAACTTTAAGGATGTATTTTCCACATCTGAAGATGACATCGGACTGATACCATTTAATGAACATTCAATTTTAACGACTGGTAATCCTGTAGCGAAACAGCCATATCTTGTGCCGTATAAGCACAAAGAGTGGTTAAAAAATAAAATTCATGAATTAGAAAAAATGAAATTATACGCCCCAGTATAAGTACGGATATTGCACCAGTGATCTTGGTACAAAAAAAGAATGGTGATCTAAGACTTGTTGTAGATTATAGATTCCTTAACAAACAAGTAGTTAGTGATAAATTTCCTTTACCAAGAATAGACGAAATCCTTGACTCTATCTCAAGCAAAAACAAAATCTTTACTTCTTTGGACCTTACCCAAGGCTACCACCAAGTGAAAATAGCCGAAAAAGATGTCTATAAAACTGCGCTTTCTACGACTGAATGTGGTTCCTACGAATATTTAAGAGTACCTTTTGGACTTAAGACAAGTTCAAGCGCGCTATGTAGACCCTTATTACATCTATTAAGAGGATTAAAGAATATCATTCAGTTTGTTGATGATATCATATGCGTGGGAGGAAACGCTGAACAACACTTAGCAACATTAGCTAAGGTGTTCGAGAAATTCAGACAGGGCAATTTAAAATGCCGGCCTGAAAAAGTAAATTAATTTCAACCTAAAATTCAATTTTTAGGAGCATTAGTGACGCAAGGAGAGATATCCCCAGACCCAGATAAAATAAAATGTGTTGAAAACCTCAAACTCCCTAGAACTATGAAAGAATTAAGAGTATCGTAATTATTAGCTAAGCTTTAAAGGTATATCTCAACCAGTCAGAAAGGCATATCATAACCAGAATAAAACTTGGAAGTCCTAACTTTACTTCCATAACTATTCTAGTCCTAAAACACTTTTCATAAACAAAAATTCTGTCTTACGCTTACAAATCAATTTTGCTCCGGCAATGCCATAAAGCAAGACACGAATTGAATTGATATAAAATAATAATAATAAAATAGTAAATAAAATATATTTGAAAAAAATGAGTAAAATTAAAAATAAATTAATTCTAGAAATAAACAATAAGATGAGGCTTAAGAATATCATCATAATCCTCGTTGTTCACGCAGTAGCCCAAGATATTGTAAAACATGGAGTAATATTCAAAAATGAAAATTCATTGCTAGCTAGCCATGACGCATGGAAAATTTTTATGAAATTGGACCCCAAACCTTTCGAGACCTTGTTTCAACAAGTAAAAGACTAAAAAAAATACGAATGAACTCAAAGAATCGATATTTCAATTCCTAAAGTCGGACAAAGGATTACAGGCCAGTAAAATAATGCATAGTAAAGATAATGAAGAGTTCCCAACTTCAGTTGTCCCCAAGCTAAAATCAAAATTCGTAATAGATGCCTTTGATCAAAAAATGACAGAAGTTGACATGGCACTTGGGACGAGCACCAAGGAAGACAGAAGGAAAAGATCAGTGGATAATATTGAATACTTATCGAGAGACTTTTCTGCAATGAAATCCATGCAAAACCCTAAATTACTGACTACAAGTAAAGGAAAACCTTATGATGGAAATTACGCAATGATAAACTAACAACCATTACCCAATCTAAATGAGAAAAACGCCTAAAAAGTTTCAACTCACCAAGCCTACCTAATATTATATAGACAAAGACTAAAAGCCTTATTTGAATTATTTAATACGGAAATACAAAAATTAAAACAAAGTACCACGAAGATTTTTGAATTATTCTTTCGAAGAAATAAATACCGTAGGTCTACAGGCCTAATTCCCATTATCGGAGAACTCACCTCCCGCCTTTTTTGGTTTGACAACGGAGGAATAACTAAACAGCCTGAGCGAAAACGTAAAAAAACTGAATAATGCCCTGAACTTAACATTACACGTGCAGAAGATACAAGCGAGTGTAGCAAATTACCAGAGAGATAAAATCGAAATGATATATAAGAAGATCTCAAAAACTGTAAACGTAATGAATTATTTAAGGAACGAAGTGGACCGCGTGGTGACAGACGCGAGCCTTACCATGGTATCGCTCGACACAATTACCATGTCACTACTAAATCTGGCGACAGATGTTAATAAGTTCGACTTCGCATTATTTGCCCTCACGGGAGGAACTCTATCTTACGACCTAGTAGATCCTTCTGACCTAAAAAGTATGCTAGACGAAACAAAAAGCCACCTAACGTTTGGTTTACATTTACCTGTAGAGCCAGAAGTATCAAATTTATTTCTTCACTATACCAAGTAAAAAGTCCAAATCACGGAAATAAATGAACAGTTATTTGCAGTAGTAACAATTCAATTGATAAACCAACAATCCGTTTACGACTTGTACAAAATTTCGACCGTCCCAACAAACATAAAGAAGACAAATTCATTTGTGACTATGACACCTGAAGCAGAGTATTTGCTTGTTGATCAAGATAGACGAAAATACGCCCTAGCCAATCCACAAGACTTAAAAGAGTGCGTATTATTCAAAAACCTAGTATGCCAGCTTACGTTACCTATTTATAATGTCAAATCTGGATCTTGTATGTTAGACATATTTTTGAAAGACACCCAACAGGAAGAAATACCAGATTCATGCGAAGCCATGATAGGAAGTACTAAACGAGAAATATTCATACACCTTAGAAATGATCTTTGGTTATTTTCTGTTCCAAGAGAAACTGTTGGAACTTTGTCTTGTTATATTAATACAGAAAGAATAAATCCAAGTTACAGGGCTGAATTACTGTTACAAGATGTGGGTACGATAACCATAAGACAAGGATATCGACTTGTAACTAAAGAGTCAACTGTTCGAACGCCGTTAATTACCACGAGCGCAAATATAATAAGTCCCAATATAATCAATTTCAAGCCAATTAACCTGTCGTACACTTTTCCCAATATAGAAAGTGAGGAAATGAAAACCTCGATATGTTCCAAAATAGAAAAGAACAAAGGGACATTAAGGCTTACAAAAATAAGAGAAGCATTAGACTCCCAGATTCCCCTATTTACAAATGAAGACCAAAGGTTAACGTACGTGGATGATGGATACGGATTATTCGAAACCAATTTTTGGTGGAACTTACTACTGACCGTATGTTTCGTATTCGCGATTTCCCTGACCATGAGAAGCTTACTGACTTTTAATTATGGAAAAATCCTGAGACTAAGAAGGCAAAACCCAAAGGAAGAACACTGGGAAACGGCTGAAATGCAGGAGTTAAACCCGGAACCCCATGAGAATGTCTAAGCCAAGAAAAGGGAAGACATTAGAAAACGGGTGGGTATAGAGGTCTCCACTCGTCCGTGCTGTGTCTTGTTCCCTCATTGTAAGTGTCGTTTACGTAAAACCGTGCGGTTGCGACGCTGCAGCATGCGTTTCTTAAACAGCACGGACGTGCGTGAACAATGAAGGCATGAAATATGTTGTAAACTGAGACCTCAAGCTAAATGATGTAGTGTAACTTATGTTTTTAAATCTAATGTAGAATTAAATAAGGGTTAAGAAGATTAAGATAAAGTGTGTGTAATAGCTTATACTTAGGAAAATAATAAGAGACAATGTCATTTTTATTTAAACTAACAATGTCGTTTTTTTTTCAATACGTGTGCATTAACATTAGCACTTGCTAAATATTGCCTTGTAGCTTATTATGTATAATGACGACTTGTTTTAAGGAACGTGTGATTCTGCCTCGTTATTTTTATTACAGGAAGTGGATTGACATATGGGAAATCGATCATTACAATGCTTTGTCCAGTGCAGATACAACCTAGTAGCATCTATTTTCATCATACCTCAACCACCGAAGAGTACTCACCATAGACTCCAGGCAATTTTCGTGCTAGGTCTGTTTACGAGAATTACAGTTACCTTTTGATCGTTGTTTCGTCGACCACAAACCAAATTACGTATCAGGTAACACTATATTTGAATCTTAGTATCCAATGCATTATTGAACTATATAACCCCATAAATCCTGAGAACACCCATCGACCAGTACAAGATATAAGTACATAAATATCACCCTTGATAATCCTTATTGACCCATGTACCATATGACTGTTTAGTCATGATATTTGATGAACCCAAAGATTATTTATGTGTCGCAGATTCAGGCATCGAATCCCTTTCGACCATGTCTCGGAATCCATCCTATCACCTCTATCAAATGTGAAAAGCTCATATCTCTGTTATCCCATAAACGTTACGAGATAATTTCTGAAAAATAGACCCGGAAACCAACCATTGAATTACACAAACCAAACTTAACCCCAGTGACCAACCCCTCAGTGACAATATACCCCTCCCACAAGTTAAAGACAATATGTTGAAGGAGTCACTAAAGTTTGATGTCGACCCATTCCAAATCCAAACGTCAATTCCCCTGTTATTAACCAAGGAATCACCGTAAAAGTTAATAGACGTAAGCCAGGCACTAACAATTCTATAAGATAACTGTAATCTCTTAAGTGCACAAACGAACAATTTTATACGAGAATTACATTCTGTGTGTACTTTAAAATATTCCAAGAACGATATGCTGAGAAGAAAATCAACCCAATTCGGACTGTGTTGATATTATATCAAGTCCCAAGTCCCAACGGTCCCAGTGTTCAACCCCTTAAAGACAAAGTACCTTATGAACTATCAAAAAAAGCAGGTGAGAATGAACTCTGATAGCATATTCCAACACACCTGTAGTTGGAAGTATCATTTCCCGTTTGACAATTGGAGAGAGCATTTCGTCCAAGATGAACATAGCCATACTCGAACTATTCTGTGAAGAAGCTATTGTAAGTGTTTTAAGTTTTCTTTTGCACAAGACGAAAAGAGTGAACGACCATAATTTACAACACAAGGAGTGAGTACGCTAAAAGACATGAATGGTGATAAAATAGGTGCGAATTTACATATTTTACATTTTAATAACTTCGATAACTTAAAAATCCCAATATCCTATCATTAATATTACATAGCAAACATTCCTAGTGAAAGTGTTCTAATGTTTACCAGTGAACGTGGTAAACATAATATTGTGTGTTTTAAATCGTTCTTATATGTAGTGTTACATGTTCAGATAGATTTATGTGTAGCGTTGTCGTACTATTCGTTTAATTTAGCGTAGATAGAAGCAGTATGCCCTACAGTCAGCAAAATAAAAAAAAACTTGTAAAGGTAGAATAGCCCCAACCTTGTTGGAAATGTAAAAGCCATCAGTGTTAGACGTAGAAAAAGAAAAAAAAATCTTTAGTATAGTAGCTAGGCTAGAAACATAAGTAATCTTAGTCCAGTAGATGAACTTTAGAAAAGGATATATAATAAAATAAGAAAAGTAATCGAGAAAATTTTAGCATTCCTAATTAAGCTTATATAAAAGTATAAAATAATACGATTTCAATTAAAATTACGTAGGACAAATAGTAAATAAAATAACGAATATTTCAGAAACCCAAGGGCAAGCAAGTCCTAATGACGTGACGTCATTAAATAATGGGAAGGGTAATATGTACCGTGAGTAGTATGTGATATATTTAAAATACAAAAAAAAGATTCTTTCTTTCTAAAGATAATTCCGACATAAATTAAACTTCCTCTAATTAAGTTTAAATCTCGTTTCAAAAAGAAAAATTCTTAATCGGCAAAAAGAGAAACTGCATTTTAGCCTCAACGACGCTAGACGGTTTTGAATTTCACTAAGATATTTGGCAATAAAAAAACTACTAGATGCATAGTTCACAGGAAACTTAAGTTATGAACGTTAAATCATCAAAAATATTTAAAACAAATTATTGGACGGTCAGTGAGCATAATGAAGTGAGTTTGCAAACATAAGTACAAGGTAGCGGGCCCCTCCACAGGACTTGGGCTAATCGTGAAAAAGCTAGTAGAGCGCAGAAGCTGTATTTGTGTGATATAGTGAAAAAAGTGTTTTTCGAGGCATTCGTAGATCAGAATTATTACTATTGGCATTCGGTTGTCATAATCTTTTCAATTCTTTTGTCAGAACTATTGTTGGACATTTATTTGTCTGAATTATCATTATGCAGTCATTGTAGAGATTTGGTCATTATTATCTCTGCCCTGTTGTTGTCAATTAAAGCGAAGCACTGTTGTACACCTAAGTGTAATTCTCAATAAAACTATTGCTTTTCCATTTGTGTTCGTTTATTTATAAGTCTTTATCTAATCGCACAGCAGGTAACTGGTTCGCATGTCTCCATTGGTAACGCTCCCAGGAATCTGATTTCTACATAACATTAGAGGTAATTGGTTTTGAGATAACCCAAGGAAAAGAGGTTACTTTTATATAGTTACGTATTTTATTTTCTTGCGTTCAGCGAGTGGCGCGGTCACCCATTTATCTATTCCCCCCATTACAGCCGGTGCAGCCCTCAACGGCACGAGATAAGCTATAACGGCTCGGATGATGCGATCGTAAAATTCCCCGGCGGAACCTTTTGATTTTCTTATTATTTTTGTAGCTTGCTTTGCCTATTACTCATCTTAAGAAAAATTCGCCTGGCAGAACAGAAAAATCCCCCCGGAAGAACTGAAACTTCTCTCGTATTCACCCGGCGGCACTTCTCGTATTCACCCGGCGAATCTCCTGGACAGGTGTTCCACCTTTTTGGGTAGAAAGACAAGAGTCCAGAAAGCAGGATTCATGCCCGGCAGGTCGACGAAGGAGCAAATGTTTACTGTGCGCCAGTTGATCGAGAAGACGCGAGAGTTTCACCAAAAGCGTACATCGCATTCGTGGACTTTAAGGCTGCCTTCGATTCTGTTGATTGCCGTTCACTTTGGCTGATACTAAGAACTAAGGGTCTACCCAAGTAATATTGGTTACTTTTTGAAAAGCTGTATGAGGATAAGGAAAGCTGCGTGCAAGTCAATGGAAGACGCAGTCCCATATTCTTGGTGAAGACTGGCGTCTGGCAAGGTTCCGTCGCCGCTCCAGAGCTTTTCAATTGCGTCATAGACTATGTTATGACCAGCACGACGACTCGCCTTCAGTTCGGTCTTCAGTCCAGACACCGGCTACTCTCTGAGGCTGAATTTGCTGATGACAAAGTGCTAGTTACGAGCACCGTTGAAAAGGTCACCAAAGCTCTCCAGGTGCTCTCAGAAGAAGCCTCGAAAGTTGGACTGAAGATCAATTGGCAGAAAACCAAAGTTATGCTCCTTGAGCCTCCCACGTCCCGTTCTACTGTAAAGGAAGTCAAGATTAGAAGCTGCCGAGTAGATGTGGTTGAAGACTTCACTTACCTGGGATCTATTGTGTTGAATGATGGCTTGATCACAAAAGAGCTTACATCTCGAAATGCCAAAGCTTCAGCACTTGTTGGGAGGGTTAGCAACATCTGATGAAAGCCAAACATAAGCCGATTTACCAAAATGCGCATTTACAATGCGTTAGTCAGCACCATCCTGCTGCATGGAGCGGAGAAGTGGCCAGCTGCAAAATCTATCCTCAGTGCCGTCGATGTCGCACAGACGAAACATCTCCGAAGAATCGAAAGACTTCACTGGACTGACTTCGTTAGCAACCAGACTCTCCTGTCACGTACCGCACAAACTCTTTTCTCGACGCAGCTCGCCCAGCTCACTGTTCGGTGGTATGGCCATCTCCTTGGAATGCCACGCGACGCCCCAGCACGGGTCGCATTTGACTTCGACCCCACCCTACATAGATAGAAGCGACCCAGAGGACACCCAACCACTAGGTGGAAAGACAAAGCCGATGAATTCCTCACCCAAGCCCACATCTCGGTGGAAGAAGCTGCGAGCCTGGCAAGCGATTTGTCAACCTGGAGGCGCCTAGTCTCATCGTTCTCTACGCCGAACCCTCGGTAGGAGCCTTAAGTCAAGTAAGTAAAGATCTAAACGTTGACCTGATTTCAATAAATGCATAGAGCAGCCGACTATTGAATATTTTCATATCATTTGGACTACTTCCATCAATCATCATACCTATGAGAGTCACAGATACATCCGCGACATGTATTGATAATATATTCTCGAATGTTAACCCTGATTCCCCCCGTGTTGTTGTTAGCGACACTTCTAACCATTTTGGTGTTTTTTCTAGACATGCTATTACTTCAGGAAATAGCTGTCGGCTAATGAATGAGTTTTCTTGACATTATTTAAATAAACCAAGTCTCTTGTGTTATAAGAGTGTTGTAAATGAATTCGGATAATATTTTATCAATTACATCTAATAATGAAGAGATATTTAATTCGTTTTACCAGATTATCCAAATGAATTAGAAAAGCATTGTCAAAGGAAAAAAGGACGGCGTAGGACAACCCCTAAGAAGGCATGGGTTACTGCAGACCTTCTAAAATTGATGCGTATTTGAGATCAACTTTACAAAAAAAAACCCAATTATAAATTCAATTTAAACGATAGAATATATAATAATTATCGCAATGCTCTGGTTCGATTATTATGAAAAGCAAAAAGAGAATTTTAATCGAGGAACTTTGAGGAAGTATCGGGATGTCAGGCAAAAACCTGGCGCATGATTAAAGAAGTACTTCAGCAGCCAACGAAAATGGTCCCTCTTGAAATAGTTAAATAAGAAGGTGAAATGCCCAAAAGTGCTGATGATGTCTTGGAGGTATTTGGAAATTACTTCTCAGCGATAGGAAAGCGTGTTGCTGAAGGAATCTGTCCAATGTTACATGATCCAAGCATTTTTGACTACCTTGGTCGTTTTGAATCTGAGGTTTCAATATATTTAGCATCTGTATCACTAAGTGAGATGAAACAGGTTATCTACAAAATGCAAAGTAATGCATCTGGTAATTGATGTCATATCGCTAAGACTGGTTAAATTTATTCTACCACTAAACCAGAAGCCACTTTTATCCCTAATTAATACTGCATCAAAAGAGGGTTTTTTCCGTCTTTTTTTAAAGTAGCTCGTGTTACTCCTGTTTATCAGGGTGGAGAGACAAATAATTTACGAAATAATAGGCCAATCTCAGTACTTCCTGCGCTATCACGTGTTTTAGAGAAGTTCTTTGCTGCTCGTCTTTATGCATATTTAGAGCGTCGCTTGTTTGTCTCGCAAGAACTGAGAAGGGATTACTCGAATTAAGTAAACAATCGTTAGACAGAGCTTCAATTGGGATGCACGTAAATAAACTACAAGTTGACCCGGCTAAGAGTACTTTTATTATTCTCGAAAACAGCTATATATTACCCATGAATTTCTCGATTAAAAAACTGTTATGGCGAGATTGAAAGGAAGTCTTTTGTAAAGTATTTAGGTATTACACTTGATTAAACTTTGTCGTTTAGGAAACTTGTTGGGAACACGTCAGCGATTTTATCATGGAACATCGGGATCCTTTGAAAACTCGCAAACTTTGTCTCGCATCCCATTTTAAGGTTGTTGTGTTTCTCTATAATACATCCGTATATTTTATGTTTTTCATCGATATGGTTAGGGACATTTCCGTCACTAATTAATCCAATTCGTGTTCTCCAAAATAATGCGATCAATTTACTTTGCAATAAGTCTTATAGTGATTCTGTGAGATTGTAGTATAGAAGACAAAAAATTTTGCCAGCTACTGCCTTACAGGATTTTTATCACAAGTTATTTATTTTCAAGTATAATAAAAATAATTCACCTTTATGCTTCTTAGGCATGTTTCGGGTTAGGTCTGATTGCCACAATTATAATACTCGAAGAAGCTAGACACTGTCTGCTTCAATTGCCATCACTACAAGGTCTCCTATATTTTTTTTAGGAATCAAATTATAGCCCAGTAAAAATAGCGTTTGAGGTCAAACAAATTTTAAAAAAAATGATTTTTGCACCGAAAAATGAAAAAAAATCAGTAGAAGAACATACTAAAAGCCCACCAAAATCCACCGGTGGGAAAAAGTTTGACAGGGGAAAAAAGAGGGGAAAGAGGAAAATTCTGAAAAAATGCTAGGACCTCTGATTTTAGCCCTGTAAATACCCAGTCCTACGTAGTTCAAGTCGCAGAACTCGAATTTTGCATCAAAATTATTATATCACACCACCGGGGGTACCTGATAGGGTTAGCGGGGAAACAGGGGAAAATGAGGAAGACTCAGATTCGCTCGATTTCATCGCTGTAAAGACTATTTCTGATATTATTTGAGACGCAGAATCAAAATCTTCCTTCAGAATACTAGTTTTCACTCATCGGAAAAAACTGGCAGAGGGTGAAAAGTAGGGAAATTGAATTCTCTTCCTTTTTTTTGGCTGCGGAGCCCATTTCAACAAGGATTCGATCACAGTATATTAAGAATCATCACGGTGTATAAAATTGGTACAGATTGATTGTACTTCGGCAAATCACAGACTTAAGACAAATCAAATAATAAAAATTTTAAAACAGGATCTTAGTTGTTAAAAATATCATCAAGGTCAATGCTTTCTGAATTTTGGCAGTCGGTACCATGACACTCGGCACATGCTTTTGTGCAGTGAAGTCCGTTTCTTTTGCAACTGCAACGCTTTGTTTCACAACCTGACTTGCAAGCACATCGTACCATTCTCAGTAGTGCTTCGGGTGCTGGCTTCGAATCCATCGTTACAGGTACGTACTTGGTTCTGTCTAGCCGCCAACCCCAGTCACTTGGGTCCAGATCAGCTGAGCAACCCATCCATTCCATGACCTGTAGGAAAACTCTGAAGAAGTGAAACTTCGCAGCTGACAATGTCGGAGGCAAGCTTTCTGGGCGGACGAACGAGGTCGAAGAAGCCAGTTTTGTGACAAACATGGTGTGACGCAAATCCTGAAGGTTGGTATCAGCTTTAGCCCTTTAAACAAGCAGTGTGAGCTTTACACCTGCACTGATGATCTGATGCTTTTCTGAGTTCTTTCGGCAAAAAACCGCCGCATTTTTTCGGAATTCTTCATTGATCTTAGCCAATAAAAGTGACAATGGCTTTCCTACACCGTAGAACCTAGAGGTCTCGTATCGCATCCAAGGAAAGCAGGTGGGCAGTATGACCTCTGCGACTTCCCCAAGCTTGCTTTTTAGTTCTCTTATGTTGTATAGTTTGGATGTTCCCGGCTTGGTCTCCGCTCGAAAGAAAAGTGGGTAGCTTCCTGGCTGTCAATGGTGAAGTAGCAAGACGAGCAGGTCTGTGTCATTGCTGACAAGACAGGTTTCTACCTCAGAACAACTTGTCACTGTGGCTGTTGCAATCGTGAAATCTGCATCAACTGAAGCATACACCTTGCGACATCCTGACGAGCTTAGCACTCCACCAAGCAGGAGGATGAATTTTCCCTTATTCTTCAGGTTGTTCAGAAAAAAGTCTTTTTTGAGGGTTACCGTATTTGTCCCAGAAAAGTCGATATCGGGAGATCTTATGCCTTTCGATTTTTTCAAGTAAGTCTGGTCTTTTGTTGACAGTGAATCTTCGTATCCATCGAACACAACCGTAGCATTTCCAAAATGAGCTTTGACATAGCTAGCGTAGGCAAGACATATTTGTCCAAAAGTAGCGCCGGTTGTCCAAGGCAATTTATGTAGGAGCCATCCTCCATCTACGACATGTTTGCAACTCGTTGAAAGATTCGCAGAAGAGCCTTCGACCATCTTCTAGAGGGCATTTGAGAGGGAAGCCTTTTCAGCAGTGCGTAGTACTTGGTATGACCCGAAAAGCGCAGGAGGAAAAGAGCAAAGTTCATAACCAAGAGTATCCGACAGATCCTGACTGTCGGCAGTGGCTACAGCCGCTAGTTGCTGGAACATTAACGTTTGGTCAGTCTCGACCGGCTCACTATCAAGCTTCGGAGCCGACTTTGCAGCCATAGTTACGACTTTATCTTTCCTTTTGAGTACAAACGTCTCTAATAGCTTTTCAACCATCCCTTGCAGTATGTGCAACCCACCGCTTTTGCTTCGTCGACGTTGACCTCTGGCGAAGCATTCACTCCGGTAACAATATTCATTAGCTCCTGACCCTGTTGAACGGCTGCAGAGGCTCAAGGAACTTGAGCAGCTTCTGCAAATCTTCGCTGTCTCTCAATATCCTGGACCCCGATGTATCAATGTGCTGGTCGCTTGTGTGGTAAACAGATCTGGTTAGGTCTTGCATGATTGCATTCATTTGAGCTCGCACTGGCATAGATATTGTCCAGACCGACCGCTACGCTTCATTTATACCTCTCCCTCTAGTGAGACCGCAAGCGGTCTTCAGAGTTTTCATGAAGACTTGTTCTATAACAAGGATTGCTGCCAGTCCTGACCACAAATGTTCGGTTCTGTTAACAGAAAAGAGACCAGTTTGGAACTTCTCGTATAATTCTGGCGGCGATTCTTTCAAACCGACAAGGATTTGTAAATGAAGACGGGCTGATTTAGCATATGTAGTTCGACCACATGCCGCGAAATAAGGAAGCATACTAAACCAGCTCTGAAGATACAGGTCAAAATCTCCAGTCCGTTCAGCGCGAACTGACATTCTAAGAATTTTATTCACTTCAAAACACTGTTCAAGCCACAGTTTCGCAGTCCTAGATTCGCTAACTAGCTCCTTCTTTGCCTGCTCAATTTCTTCTAAAAGTGGAACCACCACTGGAGACGCAGAAAGGTCTTCAATAGAAATATTTTCGGATGTTACCTCTGTATGGAAACTGGCTGCACTCACAATTTGGAGCGCGGGTTCACTTAGTAGACTTTCGGCAGTATCTTCGAAAGCACAGGGAAAAAGTAAGATGTGCAGAGATAAGTCAAGAAGAGAATGTGCCCTCATTGCTCTAGAAACTGCTTTGCCAGAAATGATGTGTTTTACAGTGTTCGGTGCGTAGATCTGTTCAAGGACTTCAACCAAACCTGCTTCTTCCATAAAATAGCACATACACCCAAGAAAACTCATCCTTCCATGAAAGGACCCAATTCTTCGGGCTCAATTTCTTCTAAAAGTGGAACCACCACTGGAGACGCAGAAAGGTCTTCAATAGAAATATTTTCGGATGTTACCTCTGTATGGAAACTGGCTGCACTCACAATTTGGGGTGCGGGTTCACTTAGTAGACCTTCGGCAGTATCTTTGAAAGCACAGGCAAAAAGTAAGATGTGCAGAGATAAGTCAAGAAGAGAATGTGCCCTCATTGCTCTAGAAACTGCTTTGCCAGAGATGATGTGTTTTACAGTGTTCGGTGCGTAGATCTGTTCAAGGACTTCAACCAAACCTGCTTCTTCCATAAAATAGCCCATACACCCAAGAAAACTCATCCTTCCATGAAAGGACCCAAGCTTCACTACGATCTCTTCAAGGGCCTACTGAAAGGCGACGATTCAACCATCATTATCGCTTTCCAATACAGTGGTTGGTCGAAGGTTACGACAGGAATCTGGTTCAGTTTCTTTGCCTTCTCTGCAATAAACATCAACGTTGTGTTGATGCACGTGAGATCGGATGGGTTTAAATCAATCATAGGCTGGAAAACTATTGATGACCGCTTCTGGGTTTGTCCGGCATGAGTTGACTGCATTGAACCTGACCAGCCGATTGGAGAACCCCGCAGAGCTAGCTAAGAATTAACCCACATGATATCAAGATGTCTTCCATTGTCTCTGAACTCTGGGAGTACCAACTCTACGTAAGTGAGCTGATTTGTAAAGGCAGTATGCTTCACGTAAGGGTAGATCGGTATAGCAGCTTTTTCTATAATTTCTTTCAAGTCAAAACATTTTCTGGGAAACACGCGTAACTCTTCTTTGCCGCTCGGCGACTTAACCTCAATAATAGCTATACCATGTGAAGTACCGTGCCCATCCAGAGTGTTAGCGTTATGATCGTAATGGTCTGCAATGTACTGGACAAGAGTGCCTCTTGGTATGTTGAGTTCTTGGTCGGGACTTTCAGCCATTGCCGCACATCTTTCAAATCGGAGGGCTTCTGCATAGCCAACACAAAAGCCTAGGCTGCTCAGTGTGTCGACAACGTCGTGTGAACCGAACCAATGATGCATAGACTCAGCCAACCCCAGCTGCATTGGTGCAATAATGCTTCGAGGTCTGGTGTTTTGCATTATTGCCTGCCCTATTGCACTGACCACAAGTTTGGCGTTGTTGTGTTTGATCAAAAGGGACAGGAGAAACCGTAGGGATTAAACAAGGAATGATTGTCCTTTGCCGAAATTAAGGTGCGTATTTGGTCATATTCTTCTTTGGACGATATCACAGTCTTTATTTCGCTCTCCACTATTCTTGTAAAAGCTTTCGCAATCTCGAATTTTTATTTCTCCGGATTTACGTCTTTTGGAAATTGGTAATAATCCCGAAGAATGCTTGTAGCCGTTTCCCTAAGTGTCACTATACTTTGCTTCCCAGGAACATCAGAAATGATCACCTTGTCGCTGAAGTAATCAACTAGCACTTTCTTCAGGTAAACGTTGTTGTATGGCTTCAGATCCGTTTCGGCTAAAAACTCCTCCGTTTTTTTCGAAATATCGGTCAGTGTAACCTGCACATCGTCCAGACCGACAAAGAAGTTCGCAGCTTTGTAAAACCCTTCTTTTCGAACCTCGTCGGAAAGTCTGCCATTTTTACACTTCTTTATTTCAGGTTCACCACCTAATTCGAATAGCGCTGAGGCAATTTTTTTCCATTCCGGAAGTTCACTGAACAAACTGTGTGGTAGATAGCATCAGCTGCGTGGAGTTCAGCAGTAGCTGCATTTAACTTTCCCAAAATGCTGGTCGACCATTCGCCTTGTCTTTGTGAACACAGAAGTCTAACACTGGCTTGAAATGTGTCTGTTCTAACAGTTTGGGATGGCGAATAGCCTGGATGACGCGGATCAGCAATGACAGGGGTCGCACAGAACAGACAGTCTTTGTCGAATGCGAATAAAGAACTTGCAGAACGTAAGGATCTACTGTTACTTTCTTGATTACTTGCTGAATCATTTTCATTGCAACGTTTAAGACTAGAAATTCTTCTCTGTTACTGAAGTCTCTTCGGCAGTGAGCATGAACCTTGTCACCTGGGTTAGCTTCGACAGAATTACCTCTTTCTTTACTGGCAGTATTAATTGTGACGACACCTTTGCTTCCAAGCGTAGAGAGACTGTTATCATCTCCTTCGCTCTGAAGACAGATTGCACATTGTGGAGCCATACTCGTCTGAAATGAAGATACGAAAGATTCAGTAACAGAGAACTTGATGAATAGCTTAATTAGAATATTAATATTAATATTAGAATATTAGAATATAATTAGAATATAATATTAGAATATTATATAATTAATATAATTAGAATATTTATATAATTAGAATAATTATATAATTAGAATATAATAATAGAATATTAGAATATAACTTGATAAGAATATTAGAATAATATTAGAATAACAGAGAACTTAATTCAGTAACAGAGAACTTGATGTGGGAAGAGGACTGAAGTCGCGAATCTCCTTTATTATTATTATTATTGATAGGAAAACCCGTCATACAAAAAAGGAAAAGACAGAGCTATAAAAAAAAAACAATACACATAAAATTAGAGTTATACATGTGGTTTTTAGTGATGAACGCTGGAGCTAAGATCTAAATCAGCTCTTAGAACAAATTACACAAAACGAGAAAGAAAAACTCAATTATACACTGCTCTGTAGGTACGTGACATGTTTCTTTTTTAGGCTCCTAAATACTGAACAAACATAAATAATATGAACATCATTGCATCAAGCCGAAATTGGTAAAAAAAAATAACCCCAATAATCATCAGTGAATTAAAAAAGATATACAGTAGATAATCATATCAACTAGTGTAAATATGGCAAGAAACGGTTAAAACCAATTAAACGAACCAATCCCCGACGCAAGCACAAAACTGAACACTTTACACGACTGATAAGATGTTGTCAGCACTCCCTGTTTGTGAAATTTTTTAGTCGGGTAATTAGGTAGATACGGAGCAAAGAAATTCACGAGATTTGTCCGCTTCTTGTAGAAAACTGAAATTAAAGCACAAATTGAACGAACATAGTGAACTGTTGTTAGTGAGGTAACTAACACAGTTTCCACGGATTGGTCATTTCAAGCATTAAGATTCGGTTTCAGAAGCCACAAGATGGCATTGGTAAAAAAAGAGATAAAATGTCACGAAACTGAGTATAGTAGTCACTTAAAAGCGAAAGAATTCTCAATGGTACAAGATAAACAAAAAATCACTAACATTCTTGAAGATTCGGAACAAAAATGACCAAATACTCACAAGAAAACTTACCTATTTTGAGTGTTCAGCGCGTTACATTTTGGGTAATTCAGTCACTGAAGAGACACTAGATGTCAGTCCAGCGAACTCGTCGCTAGGTGTCATGCGGAATGCTAACTTGTTGATTCCAGGCCTATATCCTGCTAGCAGGATGGTCATATCTTAACATCACAATGACCTGGAAAACCAGAATCTCCCCTTCTTCCCCCCTTTTCCTCCTCATAAATGTTCATGGGACAGAGTAATCGAGATTTTATGCAAGATTTGGCTTTTACGTTAAAAATTATATCGGAAATCATCTTGACTTAGATCAATCCGAACACTTCTGGATTTTGCGAAATTTCCCCTGGTTCCCCCGTTTTTCCCCCTGCCACGGATTTTCCCGAATTTTTTTGGAATTTTAGTATAATATTCTCTGATTTTTCTGCATTTTTTGGTGTAAAAATCATTTTTTTGCAATTTTTTTGAGGTAGGGCCTTTTTTTGAGCTATTTTTACTGGGCTATTATGGAATAGTAATGATAGTCAATTAATGACACAACAAGGCTTGAAGAACATAGATATAAAGTTAAGCAAAAAATTTATTCTAATTATCAGTTTTAAGTTATTATTTGTCATTTTTATTTGTATTTTATTTATAAACTTATGGACTAGTAATGATATGATAAATAATGATGTAAAATAGTTTGAAAAAATCTAGAAATTAGGTCAAGGAAAAAATTTATCCTATTAATGAGTCCTAAGCTATAATTCGTATTTTTTCTTCTTCTTCTTTTGTTGTTTGAGGTTTGTGAAGGAGTGTAGCGGATTATTTGGATATTTTTTTCTTTTTTTGGTCGTTACCGTGACTCCGGTAGTCACTCAGCAAGGAATTAAGTATTTTTATTTATACACATAAACATACATTGGTTTTATATTATCAGCATTTCTGGCTTATTTAATTTGTGCTATTTACTAGTACTAAAATTTTGTCTTTTTATCTTGTATTTCTGGCAACCCCCTAGGACAACTTTCCTTTGCAAAATCATGGGTAGGATAGAAGAACTAGTTGAATAACTTTGTTTTTTCATGTATTATATATAATTTCAATTTTTTATGCATAAACTTAAACTTAAACATGTAGCAAGTTTCACAAAAAAATCAGCATGCAACAAGTTCCACGAAGAAAAATCAGCACGCTAAAAATTCCATGAACAAAATCCGTTTCATGAGGAGAAAGAAAAATCAATGTACAAGTTTCACGAAGAAAAAAAAACAACACGCAAAAAGTTCCATGAACAAAATCAGCAGGCAACAAGTTCCATGAACAAAATTAGTTTCACGAGGAGAAAAAATCAATGTACAAGTTTCCCGAAGAGAAAAAACAACATGCAACAAGTTTTATGAACAAAAAAAATCAGCACGCAACAAGTTCCACGACCAAAAATCAATAGACAAAAAGTTCCGTGAACAAAAATCAGCTCGTGACAAGTTCCATGAGCAAAATCAGTTTCACGAGGAGAAAAATTAATGCACAAGTTTCACGAAGTGAAAAATCAGCATGCAACAAGTTCCACGAACATAAATCAGCAGTAAACAAGTTCCACGAACAAAAACCAGCAAGCAACAAGTTGCATGAACAGAATCAGTTTTGCGAGGAGAAAAATACAATATACAAATTTCACGAAGTGAAAAATCAACATGCAACAAGTTTCACGAACAAAAATAAGCATGTGGCAAGTTCCAGGAATAAAAATCAGCACGCGGCAAGTTCCATGAAGAATATAAGCTTCATGATGAGAAATATTAATGTAAAAGTTTTACGAAGAGAATTAATTAATGTGGAAGAAAAAAAATCAACATCCAACAAGTTTCATGAACAGAAAATCAACTTGAAAGAAGTTCCTCAGGTGATAGTGTACACCAAAAGGTGCCACATGCTAGTGATTGAGTGTCATTGACAGGGAATTGCCGTGGAGCATTTTAATCTAACAGTAAAATGGGAGGTTTCTGCTATTCAATTAAAATTACAAGTTTCCACTCTTCAAATAAACAACAATGGTCTTAGTTAGTTGATAAATTTATTTTTATGAGTGAAAAACCCTTAAAGGCTTCAAAAGGCTTGAAAAACCCTTAAGCGTGATAGTTTGCGCCAGAGGGAATGCCATTTGACAGCCACAAATTACCACGGAGGCAGCCACATAAAGAATCTTGGGATTGTTGGAATTTGGAGTGGAATTGGTGGAATTGGAATTGTAGAATCAGGGGTAGAAATGGGGAACTCGGAATTGACGCAACTGGAGCTGGATTAGGAGTTGGGATTGGAGGGGCATAGATAGAGCTAGATTCGGTTGAACTGGGGGGAGGCCAGCAGATTTGGAGGTGCAGCCGTTCTAACCGGGGCTCAGAAGCAGAAGAAGTGGAATTGGTTATCACTTTACCTAAAAAAATCCAGAAATGTCTTAGGAATGATGACGGGGTGCCAGAGTTTGCCAGTGGTTTACTAATAGTGTGGCACGGTGGCATAAATTAACATGGTGTGTCACGGAAGGTTGAGTTGCAAAAACATGAATCAATAGATTGAATGTATGATTTTTAACAAGAAAATGTCTGGAAAATATCTTAGGTATGATGAGGTATGGCACGGTGGTGTGAACTAACATGGTTTGTCTCTGAGGGTTGGGTTGTGAAAACATAAACGAGTGGATTTAATGTATGATTTTTTACAAAAAAGTCAGGAAATGTCTCAGGAATACTTAGTGGGTGCTAGAGGGTACCGGACGACCAGTAATAGTGTGGCACAGGTTGATAATTGACATGGTGTATCATGGTTGGGATGTTAAAAAAAAATGAAGCAATGGATTGAATGCGTGATTTTTAACAAGAAAATATCTGGAGAATGTCTTAGAAATACTGAATGGGTGCTAGAGGGTGCCAGCGGACCAGTGATAGTGTGGCACAGGTTGCGATTTGACATGGTGTATCACGGAGGGTTGGGTTGCGTGATTGCGAGAAACATGAATCAATGGCTTTAATGCGTACTTTTTAACAAGAAAACATCTGGAGAGTGTCTTAGGAATACTGAATGGGTGCTAGAATACTGAATGCAGTCAAAGAAACGATGTATTTTTATGAAAGGCCCTTCAGAAATAGCTCTTAATATGGCTTAAATATACCTCTAGTGAGATTATGTGAAAGTTGAAGAGAGAATATTATTCAAATGTGCGGGTATCAACTGGGGGTGAATAACTTGGCCCAAAAAACTAGATATTTTAGTTAAAAGCTCTTAATAGGGCTTAAATTTACCTCTAGCGAGATTATATGAAATTTGAAGAGAAATATTATTCAAATGTGTGCTTTTCAAGAGGGAATGCAGTCTTGACCCAAAAAAACGAGATATTTTCATTAAAAGCTCTTAATAGGGCTTAACGCATGTTTTTGCTTATATTTTATCCTTGATAAGTTTTTTCACGTTTTTGTTTTTCCATTTGTTGGGTTCTAGCTACTTTTTCTGTAATTTCGTATTTCTTTTTGCTTATATTTTATCCTGTATAATCATTTCATGTTCTGTTTTTTTCCATTTGCTGAGTTTTAAGTGCTTTTTCTGTGATTTCATGATTTAATAGCGTTTCTTATCAATAAATTTTGTATTTACAAAAGCTTGTGTTTTTTTTAGATTCCTTGTTCCAGGACGAATATTCAATATGTAAACATTTACGCAATTTAAGCATCTTGTAACCTTTTCGCCTTTTTTTACTAAGAAATACGCTAGCAGCAACCCACAGTATTATCTGGCAAGATACTCTAAAAGCATTACTTAACGAGCATGTGATACCAAATTTAAGTAATTTTCAGTAATCGATTTTCCCCCTCTGTGTTTCAATTATTGCAGCCATATGAAACACGCAATCTTCGTTCTAGCTTGCACAAAAAGGGGACTCTCCTTGCGTGCAGAGGTTATTCCGAAGAATATATTAGTCAAACCATAACGTTAGACAGGTGTTTAAAGTCAAAATAATTAACACTCCCTTCCAATGGATGGAAATGGCCTTTCAAGTCCTAATGAGGACAAAAAATCGTTAGAATATAAAGGCCCTTGACAAGAAAAAAAAATATTGAAAGAAAAATGAAGTCTCTACTCTGAAGAAACACGTTACGTTAGAATGCGTCAACTGTAAACATTCCCTATTACATAAGAACTAAAGAAATGTTGAAAAATGTCTTGAAAAAAACGCCTTGAAAGAAAAAACGTTTTAAAAGAAAATGAAATCTCGAAAAGTACTATGTAACACCGATGTGTGTGCCGTCATTACATAACACTCTACGTGTGCACTGCCAATACGTAGCACCCAGGTATTCGCTGTCATTACGCAATACCCATGTGTGCGCTTTAATTACGTAACACCCAAGTTTACACTGCCATTACGTAACACCCATGTGTGCATAGTCACCAAGTAGCACCCACATGTGAACTGTCATTACGTAACATCCACAGGTACCCTCCCATTACGTAACACTCACGTGTTTGCTCCTCCTTAGTTACAAGTGGGACTCCCTATGGGCCCCCAAGTCTAGCATGTCATGTGAGATTCTGTCATTCCCAATAAATCTACAAAGTCACGAAAGATTACGTCACCCCCAATAAATCTATCAGGTCACGCATAACCCTAAGCCCAAACTATGTAGGGAAACATCCCCTGTGAAGTAACACCTGATATCGTGACCGGTTGTATTGATGGTTTATTTTAAACAGGGAACTCTTTAAAACTAGGAGCGTGTCTTCCCAAAAGTAAACATTGCCTCTGACATAATACGCACCTGCTCTCGTGACTGGTTGCATGGCAGATCCATTTAAAACATTGCTCCCATAGGAATCCAGGGGTGTGTCTTCCAGAGGCGTCACGGGAATCCAGGGCGTCATGAGAATCCTGCTATGGGCGTCACAGAATACAGAGTAGCCCCACTACTAGCTTTTCAATGCATTGTTGTTTCTGTTCATTTTAAGCTTGAATTTTTACATGGAATTTTTCTGGTTGTACATGGCTCTCAAATTTTCTCTCAATTTGATAACTTTAAAAACCACCTAAGTATTATTTGAGTCGCAATTTACTTTCTCAATAGCAAGAACCCCATATAATTACAATACAAGACAGAAAAGAAATCTCTACAGATAGATATATCAGACGGAGGGACCCAAAATTTGCTCTAATTGTTTTGAGTGTATTTTGCTAAATACTCACTGGAGCTTTGCCAGTATTTATTGCTCTTTCCTGTTGCTTAATTGAATAAAAAGAAACAAGTTTTTTTTAAACTGAAAGTAACAAGCAACATCAAAACTTGAAACGAACAGAAATTATTATGTATATGGGGGGGGGGGTGCCCCCTCCTCAATACCTCACTCTTTACGCCAATGTTTGACTTTATGTTCCAATTTTTGAAGAATAGCTATTAGAATAATAAGGCTTTTTTAAAGTTCTAAAAAAGCTTTTGCGTTAAGATCGAGATATTGAGGATGGGTAAACCCCCTCATATACGTAATCATTTTTTCGTTTCAAGTTTTAATATTGCTGCTTACTTTTAGTTTAAAAAAAACTTGTTTCTTTTTGTTTAATTTCTGATCATTTTTTAAGTAATGCCGGGAAATTTTGGATACCCCTCCCCTTAAAATTTCCTTCCCCCACGAAAATTCCACAATGAAAAGGAGCTTGAAACATCTACAGTAAGGTTCGCTTATATACTGAATCTGATGATGTGATTTTCATTAAGATCACTTGATTGATTAGGGGAGTTTCCCCCTTTTTTGTAAATTGGGCAAATTTTATCAGGCTCGTAGCTTTTGATGGGTATCATTAAACTTGGTGAATTTTGTATATTTCGAACGACCATCAAAATCCAATTCTTTCGATGTGTCTAATGTTGTTAATACTCTGTTTCTTATAGTTTCGGTTACTATTGAGCCACATCACTCCTTACTTACAGTTCGTTACCACGAACTGCTTGAAAAGAGTCTCAAACTTATTATGTTCATTATTGTTCTTAATGCTTAATTAGTTTTTAACAAGTTTTAGAAAATTTATGGGTGTTTTTTTTTACTTGTTTTAGCAAAGTAATCAACTTACAGATTTTATGGTTGTAGTATAGTCGGCCCTTCTTGTTGGTATATCCCCAAGTAATAAACTAGTACTGATAAATAATAGATAATTATCGTAGTATATTTATTTTTTGGCTAGTTGCTGCTTCCGTTTCTTGGTATATTACTATATCCTTGTCTGGGCCTCGTTTTTAGAGCTTGCCTCTCCATAGACCAAGTCAAATAAATGTGTATGGATAGGGAAATAGATGGTGGAATTTGAGCTTGAATCTAAGCTTTGTTTTTGTTGTTGAATAGAATAATTTTCACATGCTCAACTAAAACATCGTCGATGTGTTGTTTCCGGTAAAACACCAGTCAACTATTATGTCTGGCACGCGATTTTAGTGGGGCAACTGCCCCCTTCTCTTTCAGGATAATTCCTGCTTCTTTTAAGTTTTAACATTGCCGTTTACTTCTATTTGAAAAAAAGCAGTTCTTTTCTTTCAGGTGAACTTGATTCTTCTATTTTATCAGTTTCCCTTCACTGGTCAAATAGAAGACCTCCCACAACCTCCCACTATAGAAGGTTGTTGTATACGTGTAGTTGCTAATATGAAAGCCATTACTGTAGATGGCTCACCTAACTCCATTGGAAGCATGTAATTGTGGGTACTGGCTACATCTTGATGAAGTAATCTAGCCGAGATTAATTTAAACCCTTGAAAAATGGCTGGATTTATATCTCTTAGTTCTTTTTCATATTAAAGCTCAATTCACCTTGTGTAGCCGGCTCATAAACTCAATATTTTCCTGTGCCTATTACCCAAAAATGTTCCTACAGGGTTAGAATAGTTTGAAAATTTAGGTTACAGAAGCAACAATGGGGCAGTATCCCTTTTAAGACACTTGACATTCCCGGAAAAATCACCAAAATCAAGTATGAAGGTAAGTTCTGACAAAAGAACCTAAAATAAGGTGCAGTTCCCTGTAAATGGTCAATTCCCAAGCCCCCTCCAATGAGAAAAAAATCCTTTACCAAGTTTTCGGGGTGATTATACCATACCAGGATATATTACAAATGCACAAGGATCAGCCTGTCTGGCCAAAAAGCACTACACTTTACCAATCTAGAATACTATAAAGGAAAACAAGATTTTCAAGGAATAACTAAACGAAACTTTTAAACTGAAAGAAAAGATGCAATATCAAACGAGGTTTTCTTTATTCGCTTATCTCGTTAAAAGAAAAAGACAACAAACTGTCACAAATCTCGCTAGATTGGAATAAAACATAAAAGAACAGAAAGTAAAGATGAAATCCTAAGAAAATATACAAAATTAAAACTAACACTTACCGACAGGTTTACTCTATACGCTCTTATGTGTTGAAGGAATTGTATCAGATTTCTTATTTTCTAAATAACCAGAAAAAAATTCATGCTATACCTGGCGCATACTAATAAGAATTTTTTGACTCAAAATGAATACATGCATTCCACTTATCCTCGTAAATGTCTATAATAAAGCTAACAATAAGCCTATATAATAAATTTAAGGAACATCACTATAATGACTGTAATATCATCACTAGGCCTATACTATAATACATCACTATAATAAGTGGTAAGGAACATCACTGCCTTGGATTCCCAGAGATGTGTTGTTTTTTCTTTGACGTAAAACACCTCATGCATGCGGATGTAGAAAGAGTGCCAGTTCATATCAAATCTGTTTCTTCACTTCGTTCTAATACGAATGGTAAAACTAGAAACAGAGAACTGGGTAAAAAACCTTTTTTTTTTAAACAGATGTGTCTTTCAAGTAATCCGTTCAAATGTTTTAACACAACCGTTGAATCGTCTGGACACAAAAATTTGCATGAAACAAGATAAAACTTGACTTTAAACGCTGTTTAAACTGGGTAAAAAACCTTTTCTTAAACGGATGTGTCTTTTAAGTAATCTGTTCAAATGTTTCAACACAACCGTTGAACCGTCTGGACACAAAAATTTGCATGAAACAAGATAAAACTTGACTTTAAACGCTGTCATGGTCAATTTTGTACAAATGTGCCCTGTTATATTACTGTGCATTTTTTCCTGTCTTTTCTGTTATTGCTGTCTTTCTCAGTTTTAGATCGCAGAAATTGATTTTTGGCAAACCAGTTGCTTTTTTTGGTTGTAAATTGACCAAATATTTAATTAGTAAATTACCAAATGACTTTCAAAATGATTGTCTCTCGTGAATCGTATATGCTAATTTTTCAGTAGCCTTTCTATTCAGGGGCCACAATTGCCCTGTTTCTTGATAATTTTTCCCGAAAGGAACAGATAATTAAGTTTGCTTTCTCGAGGCAATATCCTTTTAACTCCCTTAGAAGCTTCTCATTAAAAGTAATATATAACAATGGTGGTAGACCCATAAAGAATAATAGAGAAGCGTATGTAACAAAATTCATTACAACTAATTGCTCTTTTATGTTGAGTTGCCTTGTTGCAATGTTTTCTGCTAGGACACGGAAAGGAACAAGGAGAATTATATCAAAAAGTGTATTGACAACATAAGGCTTTAATATTCTTATGGTTTTAGGTTTGTGTAAGTCAGCAGAATCAAACTTGTCGTCCCGTTTAAGCGAAAATATGTCTAAGAATAAGACTATCAAAGATGGCGCTGCGTTCAAGATTGTAAGCCCGGTTGAGTGGAGTTGACTTTTCCTCTTAAAATTGTGTCACGGTTGCAATAGATAAAAGTAGGTTTTGTTGAAACGTCAATGACTTGTATAATATTTGGTGTTATAACTGCAAATGTAAACACTAATGCCGTTCCTGCAATTCGGATTTCCGGCCAATTTTGTATTTTGTCTTTTCCATAAAGCATAACAAGACGAGTTAAACTGCACAAAATTAACATGGTCTGTATAGTTAGAAATGAGGCACTAAACACACGAGCTGATAATTCACAGTACCATATTGGGCATTCTATAAACAGCACACGAGGCAAATGAAATAGTAATATAATAATACATGCCACCCTAGTCAGTACGCATTGTAGTATAATTATTTTATTCTGTATGTGAAGATTACCTGATTCCAGCTTTAAATGTTTTATTAAGAAACAATTCCAGAATAACACAATGACGCAAATCAAGAGAGAAATTACAACACAGAGGACAACCCAAATATACATATATTCGGTTGGTAATTCTTGTTCCATCGCACCTTTTTAGTTCACTGTGACAATGAAGGAACTAAGGATGTACAAAAGAGGACCATCAAATATTCAACTATATCAAATTACTGTTTGTTTGACTTTGTTTCTATGAAGCAAAAGCAACAAAGCTACTTACTTTCGTAGAGTCTTTTATAAATAAAATTCTCTATTAAGGTATATTGACAAAGAAAGGTTAATGGTTTTCTCAAACTACGCCGTCGAATGTTTCATGCTAGCATTGAACTGAAGAAAATTTCGTCCATAAGGTAAGCAGTGCCAAGTAGACTCGAGCTATACATAGAATTTTGCGGTACGCAAGTTTATGTTACTTTATGGCAGAAAATAAGGAATGAAGCGGGACAAAATAAGGAGGTGTGTTTGCTCTGGGTGGCTTGGTGCTGCAATAAGGTGTTGCTTCCAAAAACTTGACATTTTACAAAAGCAAAATTCCTTAAGCTAAAAAGAATCAAATGGAGAGGAATCTCAAGGATCCTTTTGGAAAATCAAGCATGAGTGACATGCCAAATAAGGGATCTTTGACCTCAATTTGCATATGCTTCCTAATCAATGGAATCAAGTTACAAAGGTTCCATTAATTTGAGGATTTTATTGCTCGACTGTGAATATTCTTATAGTTTTAACCAAAGAATAACAAATCCTGTAACACCATGTACCTCCAAAAAGGCTTGTCATTGGTTTTTCTGCCCTCAATTTTAGTCACTTCAGTTTTCCTAGCGTACATATTATTAGAGGTGATCACATAACGGTGATCGCACTAGTAGCTTTCTTGCATGAAACTACAAACATACTATCGATATACCAAAGTGTCGATAATTTTTAATTTTTTGCGTACTGGAACAGATTGGCAAACTGTATCCCTGATTTTGGATCGAAACGGTACCATAGGACAAATTTTAGTTTGATGGATTTGCTACTTTTGGCTAATTTTAAGTTTGATTCAAAAGCTGTCGGTAATCACAAAACAACAATAAAGCTTAAAAATTATCGGAAAAACACACAAAAAGGAGCAGAAAAGTAAAGGGAACCATCCACCACAAATGGTTTGAAGACCAAAATTTACTTTGACCCTACTTCAAATTTCAGATGTGACAGTTGTTATCATTAGATTAAGATAATTGTAATGAGTTTAAAAGGTAAGTTTGGCTTATCAAAGGATTGTTTTTGACGATCAATAAACAGAAAACAAAATTTTTACATTTGAAAGTAAAGAGCAAAATTAAGATTTGGAAGAAACATAAGTTTTTCCAAACAGTGAGGGCGGTCCCTTCTTTAATCTCCCGTTCTATCTAAAGGCTTCGTAAAAATTAAAAAAATTAGGGCATAGAAGTTCCCTCTTTGAGGCTTCAGTCTCCCCACGTCCCCAATTACATAAAGTTTCAGTGGCCATTCTCTACATTAGATGCTTTGCAATTATGTATCAATGCACATAATTTTATGAAGTCTCAAATGAATCGGATCAGTTGAATGAAGCTTTAAAATGATTCTCTATATTAACCATTTCTTTTATATACACTCCGCAAGTCTTTAAGAGCGAATGCGCCACTGCGTGGCACTATGATCAAGGAAACTGGGAAGCTCAATAGATAGTTTTGTGATGATCCTAAATTGATTAGTTATCTCAGAGTTTCACGTCAATTGGTTGTCACACAATCTCTTTTGCTATTTAAAAAAGGCATTAAAGCTTTCAATTTCTGTTCGAATGAGCCTTCTGAAGGTATTCTAGAAACGTTAGTTTGATGCTATCATACCTAAAAAAAGACAAAAAAAACACATAAATGCACATTCATGACCTTCCGTCTCGGAAAAAAATGCAAATATTATTTTCTTTTGCAGATAGGATCATGAAACCTCATCAGCATGAGGTTTCTTTGATATGCTGACTTAGATTATGCAGAGAAATTAAGGCACTATTTAAAAAAATTTTTAGTTGTTTTCACTGGCTTTAAAATTTTAAACATAAGAACCAATTAGATTGAATTTAACTTCTCGTACTGTTTCAACATTTATGGAATAATGTGATCGGTTGATAAAAACGAATCACAGGAGTAAAACATTGAAGATAAAGTGAATATTTTACCACAGAGTTTTTGGACAGTAATCTTTCGTTTTGTCTTGGGTTCAGCATCGCCTAGAAGATTGAATATTCACAATTAAAATTTGAAGTCAAAACTTGTGAAAACAACAAATTTCGTTAGATCGGCTTTGGTAACAAATAATTTTAGTACCTCTTACTAATCAAGAATTATTTGGAACTGTTGTGCACACATCGTCAACAGTTATTTTTAAGGAAACTGTTTGTACGAGACTCATTCAGTGAGAAAAACGAGGATAGTTAGACAAATTTCTGTTCCTAACTTAAAACCATTATTTACTTAACTCCCATCCGGCCGGGTTGGCCGATTCGGAGCTTCTCCTATAATGACATCATATTAGTATTTTCGGTATGCCTCTCTGTTTGTTGAAGTCCTCAGCAGTTCTTGAGTGGGGTAGTCAGAGAAATTTTCCCACCAACGCTTTGAGGTCTTCCCCTGGGGCGAGAGGCATTTATTTTTCCCTCAAAGGCTATTTGAGGCAGTTGGGTGGGGACATATGTTGAACGTGTCCTAACCATCGAAGTTGTTGGAGTTTGATGGTCTGCATGATGGTTTTAGGGTAATCCAAGGAGGACAGTAGTTGTTTGATTGATAGCCGGTCAAGGTAAGTGATACCACTGAGCTTTCGGAGCGATTTAGTTTTAAAAACCGCCAGTTGGTGCTTGTCATCGGCTTTTAGAGTCCATGTCTCTGCTCCATACGTTGCAACTGGAATCACTAAGGCAAGGAAGAGTCGGATCTTTAGTTTTCAGAGGATTTTCAGTGTACCTTCCAAAAAGTTATATATGCTTCTTGTTTTCATAGTTTCTGTTCAATTTTGTGCTCTGTTCAAGCAAAAAAAAAAAATACAACAGCTTATTCTTATAATTCACTATTAGATTATTTCTTAATTGAGATTTCGCTGGTTTATTTATGAACTTTAGAATAAAAAAAACTTGCTAAAATTAAAAAAAAGGCCCAAAAAACAAAAATATTTGATTGAAAGTTGTTGGTCTATTTTACTGTGTCAGTATGAAGAACTAAACGACATTTAAGATAGGACTATCAGAGATTCAACCATTTCAAGCTCCTGTTTGTTTTATTTAGTGACTAGGACGATAAATCACACTACATGATTATTTTTGATACTTATTAATCTTTACTAACCTTGGAATATTGTCACTTCAAAAATTTTATGATCGCTAAACTGTTTTTCGAGATTCCCGGGGAGACGGTGTCACATAACAAGACGTGACTTCACGTAAATTTCTTTTTCAAGACGCCGGTTATCGGGCAAGTTAGGATTTCACCAGATCCCTGCTCGTTTCGGAGATAACGAGGGTGAGTAGTAAGCTGGCGACAATCAGAGTTTGTATATTTAGTTTTTTTCTTCGATTTGTGTAAGTTTTTTTGTGACAAAAGCCTTGGAAAATCTAATTTCAACAACTGTCTAGGTAGGAACGTGATTGTGTCCTCAGGAGCCTAAACGTTACAGGCACTACACCTTTTCGTCTCTTTTTCTTTTCTTTTTTTTCCTCTTCGATGGCATCTAGAAGGCTTGTAGAAAAGCAAATCCAAGAATTACTCTATGCAAGTGACGAAGAGGATAATGTCTCAACTCCTAGTGACTCTGAAGATGATCTAATCAGAGAAGATCTGGAGAATTTGGAAAACAGCAAAGACTCTGATGAAGACTTTGTAACAAAGGCGTACTGAACGGAGTTCTGCGTTTTGCTTTGACCAGGAGCTTACCGTAAGTTTTATACGACCCAAAACGAAACAAAATATTTGTTCTACTATCTACGATGCACGAGAGAATTTCTTTGGCCTGCCCTAGTTGAAAACCGGAAGTCATCAAGCACTACAACTCCACTAAAGGTGGGTTTGATACCTTTTATCAAATGTGTAGTGACATGTCATGTTCAAGGAAAACTATAATATAAGTGTGTTTTTTGGGCTGCTAAACATCACTTACATCAGCTCTTACGGGGTATACAGTTTCAACCACCAAAATATTGGATTGAAGCCTCCTACGAGGAAAAGCTACATGAAGTAGCTCTGCCGAGAGGTAGTGCAGCCTCACTTACAGCAAAGGCTCTGAGGTAGAAATATGAGCCCCTCACACCGAGAACACATTGAAGGTATCGCAGGAATTACTGGTCATTCTGGAAGCCCAACATGTCAGGACCGAAAACGAAAAATTTGCTGGCTCTGTCCTTTGGAACTCCGTAGGATGATGACTACCTTCTGCACCATGTGTAGCGGGGCCATCTATGCAGAACGTCGAACAAAGATTTGCATCCCTTGTGGCAGAAAGTTAAAAATTTTGACTAATTCTTCCATTTATATATTCTTTCATGTGTAGTTGACGCACTTAAAAAACAAAAACAAAAAAACAAATTTTTTGCTCGTATTGAAAGCCGAGGTCGTAAAATTTACGAAGCGACAGTATTAATGCAACTTTTAGGAAGCGACAGTATTACAGTGTCAAGAAAACTGTTTCGTATCACCAAAAGAAAAATCCCACGTATTTTTTTATTTTATTTTTTTTATTAAGGTTTCCCAATACCAAATTAATGAATAGTCCCTTTTTCAAGCCAGACCTGAATAAGCAACAACAAGTTATATCAATAAATATTTTTAGGTCCTAAATTCTACTTTCGCGATATCTACTAGCAGGAGTTGTTGGCTCCCACCCAGACCCAGTCAAAAGTAGCGAAATTTCTAGTTATGCCTTTCGGACTCTTCAGCCAATTAGACCTATGTGAAGGAAAAAGGAGGACTCTAACTCTTTATCATCACGAAATATTCATGAGCGAGTAGTTGAATCTCAGCCAAATATATTGGTAATGAAGAACAGGCTTCCTAATGGCGTCTTTTGGATCATGGGCCTAATATAGTATCTAGGGGGAAGGGATGGGATCTAGCTTAATTTCAAAACAGCATCTACCACGATTTTTCATGAAACACGATAAACAAAAAACTTTAAAGTTTCTGAGAAGTTATATTTTGAGCCCAGTATCATATCTGTGACAGTCGGGAGGGGAAATCCTAAATTACTATCATTGGCACATGTAACAAAAGTGTTATCGAATCCCAGCTAAGCTTAGCGAAATGTAATGTTTGCACTTCATCTGAGCCCTACTGTGAGGAGTGGATAATAGTTTCAAAGCCTTTTATCATCAGCCTAATTACTAGAGGACTGGCAAAGTCCAGAAATTTGCGGCTCAAATGATCAAAAATATGCCAATGATCTTTTAAACTTTGTTTCATTTTTTTTTGTTTATGGTTCATTTTCACAGACGTAAATCGTCCGTTTTCCTGCCAATCCACAAGTAGGTTGTCCTTTATCATAAGAAACTATCAAGGTTCAAACTCACAGATAATCAAAATAAAAACTTTTTGAGCTCAGAAATCTAAAAAAGAGGGATCTTTGATATATCTGGTGTTTCGTTTTTTTGTACATAAAACTTACTTCTGTAGTTGCATGGCCCCGCAACCGATGTAGAACAGAACATGTAAGTTTTTCCCCGAGTGACAAACTTACATTTATTGCTTGGTGATTGTGACCCATAAGTCACAGTCATTATAACGTTTTGCAGGACTTTGTTCTCAAAAATGCAGTTAAATAAATGTAGATGAAGTATTGGCTGACTAAGAACAATTTTACTTTGTTTGCTCCGAGGGACTATCCACTTTGAAAACTCGTGTACACCATAGAGCACGGTTAACACAAGGGGAAAAGTTTACTACACATGGCACGACGTGTACCACGCGTGTTATACCGAGCGGAAGTTTGACAGTGTGCTACTCAGGTATGGAAGTTTAGCAGCCAAGATACAACCCTTATATTTATATATAAGATACAACCAAGATACAACCCTCGATATTTAAGGAAGCCATTGCGTAAACTTATCTTTCTGAGAAAAATGGTGACCTATCTTCTTTTATTTTTCTTCGTTAAAGATGCTTTCTAAGACAACTCACAAGTCAAAATGAATATCAAAAACTTACATATCTTTTATTATGATTAAATAAGCAAAATATAAACATCAGTAACAACGATTCGAAGACATAGCAGCAATCAACCAAGTTTCAACCCTCCAAAAGACGGTCTGATATTGCCTGATGGTAAATTTATATTGCCGAGTCCACCGAAATTGGGGAAGCCAAAATTGGTAGTAAGTCGGCTGAAATTAGGCAAACCAATATTGGGTAAACCAATATGCTGACGACCTGTAAAATTAAATTAAAACTTAGAATATAACTAACACCTCACAAATAGATGTGTTGCCATTTTTTCGCACATATCAGATTCTAATTTTAACTCTTTTTTGCTGTGTTGAAGGGAAAAGACATTACCAATCTTTCAAAAAAAATAATTTAAAACAAATTTCCGAAAAAGAAGGTTTTCAAAGAAAAGTAAAGGCCATTTTAAAATTAAGATCAGCAAATACAAATACCTGTTAAAATTCAAACTCAAAACGACCAGAAATTACTATTAAAGAATAAATGAAACCCAAAACAAACAGTAATTAATAAACAATCATAGCAAAAAAACATACAACAGTAATAATATAAATGAATGAATAAATCTTAAACCGAGTAACGCTTAAATTGAACATACAAATTAAGCTTAAAACGAAAAAAAAAAATTGCGATTGAATTTGCGATTGAAGTATAACCCAAACGAACAGAAGTTAAATAAACCATCAATGCAAACAAACATACAATAAATACTAATTAAAATGAATCGATAAATCTTAAAACGAGTGAAACTTAAATTGAACATGCAAATCAAGCCTGAAACAAACAAAAATCACTACAAACAGGAGTTTGGATATCGCCTGCTTCTTTCACTGTAAAAGTCTAAAACCTACTGCGTCATTGGTGCTTTACTGAAAACGAATTTTATTAAAAATATTTTCTTTTGTACTTAATATTGAAATTAACATTAAAATTACAGTAAAATTATAAAATGATGAGCTTTCAGCAATTAATATCCTTATACATCAAATATTCCGTTTAATTTATTATGTCTTTCTAAAATTATTCAAGACAAATATAGTTTCTCTGCAAACAAGAGTTTGGATACTTCCCTCTTCCATAACTGTAAAAACCTAAGGCCTACTGGGTCATTGGCGCTTCAATGAAAACAAATTATATGTCAAATATTTTCTTTACCAGTTCTTACAGCATTGAAAATGAAAATAAAATTACAGTGAAATAAAATCTTGAACTGATAAATCTTCAACAATTGATATCATTATATATCACATTTTCAATTTGATTTTTCTTATACTTTCGAAGACTGTTCAAGATGCATAGTTTTCAGTTTATTTAATTTCTGTTCGCTTTGGGTTTCATTTATACTTCAATAGCAATTTTTTTTCGTTAAAAGCTTGACTTGCATATTCAATTTAAGCATTACTCGCTTTAAGATTTATTTATTCGTTTACATTATTACTTGTTGTATAATTCTTTGCTTTGATTGTTTATTTAATTTCTGTCCGTTTTGAGTTTCATTTATTCTTTAATAGTAATTTCTGGTCGTTTTGAGTTTGAATTTTAACTTGTATTTGTATCTGCTGATTTTAAGTTTAAAATGGTCTTTACTTTTCTTTGAAAATATTCTTGTTCGGAAGTTTTTCTTTTTATACTTAATTTTTTTTCGTTTTTGATTGCAAAAAGTTTCAAGTTCATAATTCCTTTTTTCAAACTCAAACCGTTTTTTTCAAAATCAAATGTTCATCAAAGCATCAAAACTAGTATCAAAGTCACAATATCAAAGTGAAAAAATGGGTTTGTTTCAACCTCAGAGTTTTTATTATCTGATGTTTGAACTATTCTTAACAAAATGGCTATCTAAAATTTTTATCCGATGGGTTTGGGAAAAAAGGGCTTGGGGAGGGGGGGGGGTAATTTCTTTTCAATCTCTTTAGACTCTTTAAAGTGAACTAGAACTTTCCATTTTCAATTGAATGTGCCCTCTATGAAATTTATACGAGCATCCTTCTATAAAAGCCATTTATGCCCCCAGGGCATAACTTACAACGCCTTTCCCCAGGTCCTGGAAGTTGTTTCAACCTCGGAGTTTTAATACCTGATGTTTGAATTACTTTTAACAAAATAGTCACCTCAAAATATTTATCGGATGGATTTGGGGAAGAAAAAGACATGGAGGGGTCTGTTGTCCTTCGATCTCTTATGACTCTGAGAAAGTGAACTAGAACTTTTAATTTCCAATCAAATTAAACCGCTCTGAAGTTTAAACGAGCATCCCTTTCACCAGAGCCATATACGGCCCCAGGATATAACTTACAGAGCCTACCTGCTGGGCCCTGGGGGATGTGTTGACACTGGAGTTTTTGTTATCTGAACTTTAAACCATTTTAAAAAATGGATATCTCAAATTTGAATCTGACAGGTTTGGAAAAAAAAAAATGGCGTGGATGAGGCTAGTTAACCTCATATCTCTTTTGACTCTCAAAAATCGAGCTAGAACTTGCAATTTCCATTCAAATGAGCCCCTTCTGAAGTTTCTACGTGCATCCCTTATATGGCCATATATGGCCCCATATATAAGAACCATATATGGCCCCAATGAATGAATTGCAAAGCCCACCCCCGGGACCTGGGGTTTGTGTCGACACGGGAGTTTTTGTTATTTGACCTTTGAACTATTTTTAACAAAATGGCTATCTCAAAATTTTATCGGATACATTTGGGGAAAAAGGGGCGTGGGAAGAACAGTTGCCCTCTGATCTCTTTTGACTCTTAAAAACTGAAATAGAACTTTCAATTTCCAGTCAAATGAGCCCTATGTTAAGTTTATACGAGCATTCATTCTATAACAGCTATTTTTGCTCCTGAGCATAACTCACAACGACTACCCCGGGCCCTGAAGGATTGGTTCGATCCTGAAGTTTTCGTTATATCATCTTTGAAACATTAAAAAAAAAATGGCTCTCTTGAAGTTTTTATCGGATGGGTTTGAGGAAAATATGGCGTGGAGGGGGAGCAGTTGCTCTCCAATCTCTTTTGACTCTTAAAAGTGAACAATAACTTTCAATTTCCAACCAAATGAACCCTCTCAGATGTTTAAACAAGCACCCGTTCCATTATAGCCATATATGCCCCCAGAGCATTACTTACAACGCCTGCCCTGGGGGGGGGGGGTGCGTCGACACAGGAGTTTTTCTTTTCTGAGCTTTGAACTATTTTAAAGAAATACAGGCGAAATATCCACGTTTTTTTACATTTGTCGTCTCTTCTCTCCACTGGCATCAGTTTCGTTTTTTTTTTTTTTTTTTTTTTTTTTTGAGATTTGTCTCTCTGTTGGTTTTTTCTGACGTTCTGACGAAATGGCAACCTCAAAACTTTTATCAGATGGGTTCGGGGAAAAGTGTGTGTGTGTGTGGGGGGGGGGGGGGTTGGCAAGTTGCCCTCAAATATCTTTTGACTCTTAAAAAGTGAACTAGATCTTTCAGTTTTCAATCAAATGAGCCCTTTCTGAAGGTTATCAAGCATCTCTTTCATAACAACCATATACGCCCCCAGGAAAACACTTACAACCCCTACCCCTGGGGCCCTGGGGGGTTTTGTCGACACCAGAGTTTTTGTTATCTAATTTTGGACTATTTGTAAAAAAATGGCTATCTCAAAATTTATAGCGGATGGATTTGGGGAAAAAAGAGCACGGGGGGGGGGCTAGTTGGCCTCTAATCTCTTGACTCTTAAAAAGTGAACTAGAACTTTCAATTTCCAATCAAATGAGCCATCTAAGAGTTTTATACGAGCATCCCTGTCATAAGAACCATACATGCTCTCAGGGCATAACTTAGAACGTCGGCCCCCGGGCCCTGGAGGGTTTTACTGACACCGGACGTTTTCTTATCTGACTTTTGAAGCCGTCCGGACTAAGTGGACGTAGGTTTGGTTGAGAATTCTTTGTCCAAGGGCATTGGTTCGTTACCTAAAATGGCCAGTTATTCGGTTTGGGACGAGGGTCAGATGTGTAACTCTGTAAGCTCAGCTAGAGTTGACCCAGCTCTAAATGGGCAACTGGAAAAATCTGGGGATGTTAAGCATGAAGGGTGTGCGAGAGTACAGGATTACTGCCCCCCCCCCCTTTGCATTTCCTGGCTGAAGGACCACGAAACGGAGATCAGCACCGCCGGTTTGGACCTTAAGCGTCTAGTGCCGTCATACTTACTTACTTGCTTTACTTACAATTGAACTATTTTTAAGAATATGGCCATCTAAAAATTTCATCGGATGGGTTGGAAAAAAGGCGTGGGAGGGGGATATTTGCCCTCAGATCTCTTTGACTCCTGCCCCAGGGCCATGGGGTGAGGGGCTGTGTCGACACCTGAGTTTTTATTATCTGGCTTTTCACCTATTTTTAACAAAAGGGCTATCTCAAAATTTTTATCAGATGCATTTAAGGAAAAAGGGGTGGAGGGGAGGGGTCTAGCTGCCCTCCAATCTCTTTTTACTCTCAAAAACTAATCTAAAACTTTAAATTACCAATCAAATGAGCCCCCTCTAAAGTTTTACGAGGATCCCTTCCATAACAACCATATATTCCCCAATGACACTACTTACAACGCCTGCCCTCGATTCCTGGGGGGGGGGGTGTCGACCCCAGAGTTTTTGTTATATGATGTTTGAACTATTTTTGAAAGAAATAGCTATCTCAAAATTCGTGTCAGATGGGTTTGACGAAAAAAGGGTGTGGAGGGGAGGGGTGCTAGTTGCCCTCCGATCTCTTTTCACTCTTTAAAATTGAAATAGAACTTTTCAATTTCCAATCAATGAGCCCCCTTTGAAGTTTATACGAGCATCCCTTTCATAAGAACCATATATATCCCCAGGGCATAACTTAAAACTTCTGCCCCCGGGCTTTGGGGGTTGTGACGACACTGGAGCTTTTGTTATATAATCTTTTGAACTTTTTTTTTTAACAAAATAGCTTTCTCATAATTTAATTGCCCTCCAATCTCTTTTTGACTCTAAAAACGGAACTAGAACTTTTAACTTCCAATCAAATGAGCCCTCCCTGAAGCTTTTACGAGTATCCCTTCTATAAGAACCACATTTGCCCCTGGGCATAACTTACAACACCTTCTCCCGGGCCCTGGGGGCTTTTGTCGACCCCGGTGTTTTTGTTATATGATCTTTGAATTATTTTCAACAAAATAGCTACCTCGAAATTTTTATCGGATGCATGTGGGGAAAAAAAGGGCGTTGATGGGCTAGTTGCCCTCCAATCACTTTTTGACTCTTAAAAAGAGCACTAGAACTCTCTATTTCCAATCAAATTAGCCCCTTTGAAGTTTATGCTACGACCCGTTTCATATTTAGTGCCTCTAAAAAAGAAAATAATAATAAATAATTGGAGCCGTATGAACTTTACTATGGGCAACGCTATAGCACTATCTTTGATCTTAAGTTGATGTTTTCCATCTGTCGTTTATGCTAAAGTTCTTTATGAAATTTAAGTTCTTAATGCTCTTTTAACAAATATTTGCCTCAATGTGCAGCATTTGGCCCGCGTACAGTGGGGAACAGGTCAGAATACTATCGACAATAACAAAAACAACAATTTTGGTAACATGATATTAAAAATGTAAACGGCAAATTAAAGACCTAAACAGACCAGAACTTAGCTTATATTAGATGTAAAACATAAAATAGACAAGTAGAATGAAGCAAACAGATATCGAAGGTAGTGCAATAGCTGTACCGAAGCAAAAAGTAATAAGGCTTCAATGAACGATTTTATTTTATTTTTCTAGGCCACTGCATATGGAAGAAGTAATAGAAGTTTGGAACAGGGCTCATTTAATCGAAAATGAAAAGTTTGAGTGCTCAATTTAAGAGCCAAAAGTGATTGGAGGGTAAGAAGCCCCATCCCACGCCCCTTTTATGCTTCCAGGCATGACTCTCGCAACAGCGTTTGGGGCGAGGGCTCTAAATTGTGCAAGTTACTTATTGTTGCCAATTTACCCAAAATGGTCTATTAGCAATATCTTAGGAGCAGCTTAGGGTATTAATTTAAGACTTTCTGGGTATATTGAAGAAGATTTGGAACTAACCAAAAGACACTATTTGCCTATCAACGCCACGGTGACTACAAACTGCTACGACTATTACTACCACGATCACTACTACAACAACCACTACTAATATGACTACTACCACTAGGACTAGTAGTACTACAACTACTACTACCATGACTACTACTACTACGACTGCTACTGCTACGACTACTACTACTATGACTGCTACTACTGCAACTACTACTACTACGACCACTCCTAGTACGACTACTACTACTAATAGTAGTACGACTACTACTATTAGTTTTGTTACAATTGCTACTGCTACAACTGTTACTACTACTAGGGCTACTGCTTCTAAGCAGTAATTTCTATGACCTTTAAGGTCGAAGAAACATGTTCACTAGAAGTATTCGCTCATCGCTGCATGAGGCACATACTACGGGTCAGCTGGTTTCAGATCTCATATGCTGAGGTTGGGAGGCATTGTGCCAAGAAGGCCCCCTTTCGGTAATCACAAAACAACAATGACTGAATTTCCTAGGACACACACTACGACGGCTAGCTGGAACCATATCCCTCGACGGCCTCACCGGCAACCCCCTTCCACCTTGGAAACGGAGATCAGGCGGCCAAAGAACGAATCTCTGGTGGACATTCAAGAATGACCGGGATCCTTGGGGTGGCTTCCGCCGACACCGACGTCGTTGAGATAAGGACTGGCTAAAGATTGCAGAAGAGGGTACAGCAGACAGAACGTGCCGGACTACGTCAGTTATCTTATTGTTCAATGGTGCCGGGCAGGATGGATTATTGTCTGGTTCCCACCAAAAGTAAAAAAGTAAGTAAGTACTGCTTCTAAGATTACGCATTCAACGACTCCTAATTTTACGGCTGCTACTACTATTACGACTGCTAGATTTACGACTACTACTACTACGACCCCTACTCGTACGACTACCACTACTATGACTACTACTATTAAGGCTAAACCTCCGATGACTGCTTTAGCAGCTACTACTACGATTACTACTACTACTACAACCGCCAATGCTACGACTAAACCTACTATGGCTACTACTAACCTACTATAAATACTACAACTACGAGTACCTTTACAACAACAACTACTACAATTACGACTGCTATGATTAGACCTACTACTATTACTACGGCTACACCTGCTGTGACTACTACAAATGCTTATACTACTTTTACGATTAGTACTAATACTAATTTGACCAATTATGACTGTGAATACGTACGGTTACAACTGCAACTACTTATGACTGTGACTACATGGGACTGCGACTGCAACTGCAACTAATTTTGACTGAGACTATTTACAACTATGACTGTGACTACTTGCGATTGCGACTATTTGGACTGCAACTTGGACACTTGCAATTCCGACTGCGACTATTTGTGGACTGCAACTGTCATTACTTGGGGCAACATCTATTTGAAACTAGGACTACTTGTTACTGTTGTCATTTACAAACTATGATTACTGGCAATTCTGACTACTTGCGACTGAGACTACCTGCAACCGCAACTACTTGCGACTGCTACTACTCGCAACTGCGACTACCTGTGACTACAAGTACTACTCCTATAACTACTGCGATTTTGACTATGTCTGAGACTGCTAGTGCTACTTCTGCTTATACTGCCACTACTACTACTTCTACTACTAATATTACTACTACTACTTCTAGCACTAGCAATACAACTGTTGAACCAAATCATTTTTTTTTGTTTGTTTTTTTCCATTGGGATTTGTCTCTCTGTTGGTTTTTTTTTTCTGACGTAATAGCAATCTCAAACTTTTATCAGATGGGTTTGGGGAAAAGTGTGTGGGGGGGGGAGGGTAAGTTGCCCTCGAGTATCTTTTGACTCTTAAAAAGGGAACTAGATCTTTCAATTTTCAATCAAATGAGCCCTTTCTGAAGTTTATTAAGCATCCCTTTCATAAGAACCGTATACACCCCAGGAAAACACTCACAACCCCTACCCCCTGGGCCCTGGGGTTTTTTTTTCGGCACCAGAGTTTTTTTTCTCTAATTTTGGAACTATTTTTAAAAAATGGCTATCTGAAAATTTATAGCTGATTGATTTGGGGAAAAAGGGCACGGGGGGGACTAGTGGCCCTCCAATCTCTTGACTCTTAGAAAGTGAACTAGAACTTTCAATTTTCAATCAAATAAGCCCTCTAAGAGTTTTATACGAGTATCCCTTTCATAAGAACCATATATCCTCTCAGGGTATAACTTAGAACGCCTGCCCCGGGCCCTGGAGGGTTGTGTGGACACCGGAGTTTTTCTTATCCGACTTTTGAAATTTTGAAACCGTCCTGACTAAGTGGACGTAGGTTGGGTTGAGAATTCTTTGTCCAAGGGCATGGGTTTGATCCCTAAAATGGCCAGTTACTCGGTTTGGGACGAGGGCCAGTTGTGTAACTTTGTAAGCTCAGCTAGAGTTGACCCGGCTCTAAATGGGCACCTGGAGAAATCTGGGGAAGTTAAGAAGGAAGGGTGTACAAGAGCATAGGATTTCTGCCCCCCCCCGTTGCATTTCCTGGCTGAAGGACCACGAAACAGAGATCAGCACCGCCGGTTTGGAACTTAAGGGTCTAGTGCCGTCATACTTACTTACTTACTTTACTTACAATTGACCTATTTTTAACAATATGGCTATCTAAAAATTCCATCGGATGGGTTGGAAAAGGCGTGGGAGGGGGCTATTTTCCCCTGGATCTTTTTGACTCCTGCCCCAGGGCCCTGGGGGCTGTGTCGACACCAGAATTTTTATTATCTGACTTTGGACCTATTTATAACAAAAGGCTTTCTCAAAATTTTATCAGATGCATTTGGGAAAACGGGGCGTGGGGGAGGGGGCTAGCTGGCCCTCTGTTCTCTTTTTACTCTCAAAAACTGATCTGAATCTTCCAATTACCAATCAAATGAGCCCTCTCTGAAGTTTTACGAGGATCCCTTCCGTAACAACCAGATAATCCCCAAGGGCATAATTTACAACGCCTGCCTTCGGGCCCTGGGGGGTTGTGTCAACCCATGAGTTTTCTTTACATAATATTTGAACTATTTTTGAAAAAAAAAACTATCTCAAAGTTCTTATCAGATGGGTTTGAGGGAAAAAGGGTGCGGAGGGGGGCTAGTTGCCCCCCTATGCCTTCCCAAGGCCAGAACAAAATTTGCACTTTACTGAAAAATATAAATGTTTTTAATTTTATAACTTTAATAAATCAAATAAAATTATCATTTCGATTACTAAATATCAGTATATGTATATTAAACTGACAATGCACATTCATTTGTATTTTTTCAGTAAAGTGCAAATTTTGTTCTGGCCTTGGGAAGGCATATGGGTTTTGCGCCCAACTTATGTTAATTACTGCTCGTTTTGAGACTGACTCGGTTAATTACTGTAATTTCTTTTCGTTTTGGGTTTCATTTATTTATCGATGCTTATTTGTGGTATTATCACGCCTGGTAGATTATTTGATTTTATTTTTGTTCATTTTTTGTTTAATGGCGCTCTTTACTTTTCTTTGAAAAACTTATTTTGTCGAAAAAGTTTTTTTAATTACTTTTTGTTCGTTTAATATTGACATAGTCTTTTCAGGGAAAAAGGAAATAATACTTTAAATCTTTTCGTTTTTTAAGGCTTTATAGTTTGGCCTGCTATTTGTATGCTGGAGAAAAATTTTCAGCAATTTTTAACAACATACACCCCTTTTAAAATCTGGACACAAATAGTACTGTTTAATTTAGTTTCATACCTCCTCTGGTTGACCTGAAATGGAAAACTTGATACCATTCGCAAAAAAATCTGTTTACTTTCTTTGATAGCTTGGATACACTTACACTATTGGGATTTGGTTAAATTTTAAGAACAGAAATGGGAAGATTGGCGTGGGATGGTGGGAGTGGAAGGGGGATTAGTCGCCCTCAAGTCTCTTGCGACTATTAAAAAGGGCATCAGCCCTTTCTATTTTCAATTGAATGAGCCCTTTTCGAAGTTCTCACGACAACTCCTTCGATACGAAGTGTCCTGGTCTAAACAACCACAACGATCTTTACTATGAAAATGTCAAGCCTTCCAATCACTTTCAACTATTAAGAAGGGCACTAGGCCTTTCGATTTCCAATCGAATTATCCCTTTTGGAAACGACAACGCTTTTTATAAACGCCTTATATGCCCCCAGGGCATAATATACAACCCTTACCCTAAGGTCTGTTAGTGTGGTTGTCATTCTCTAAGATCGAAATTCCAGAACTTTCATCTACGTTAAACAACTTGGCTACCTCAAAATTTTGATCGGATGTATTTGGGGAAATGGTGAGCGTGAGAGGGACGGTAGTCACTCTCCAATCACTTTCAACTATTAAAAATGGCCCTAGCCCTTTCAATTTCCAATCAAATGAATCCTTTTGAAGTTTCTACGACAAAACTTTCAAAAAAAATTTATATGCCCCCAGGCAATAACTTACAACCCTTGCCCTGAGTGCTGGGGGGGGGGGAATGTCATACTCAAAGACCAAATTTCCAGAACTTTCTACTACGTTGAAAAAATGGCTATCTGAAAATTTTGATTGGATGTGTTTGGAGGAATGGTGGGCGTGAGAGGGGGGTTAGTTACCCTCCAATCACTTTCGACTATTACAAAGGGCACTATAACTCTCAATTTCGAATTGAATGAGTCCCTATTGAAGTTTTACAACAACTTAATCTATAAAAACCTTATGCGCCCCCAGGGCAGAACTTACACCCTCTGGCCTTGGGGCTCTGGGGGTTTGTCATCCTTAAATACATAATTTCTAGAACTTTCAACTACATTGAACAACTTGGCTATCTCTAAACTCTGATTGAATGTTTTTGGGGAAATGGTGGGCGTCAGGGGGGTTAACTACTCTCCACTCACTTTCGACTATTAAAAAGGGCAATTTCAATTTTCAATCAAATGAGCCCTTTTTGAAATTTCTATAACAACTTTCTATATAAACTTTATATGCTCCCAGAGCATAACTGACGGCTCTGAGGGGTTTATCATCTTTAAAGACCTAATTTCAAGAACTTTCAACTACGTTGAACAAAATGAATATCTCAAAATTTTGATTGGATGTGTTTGGGAAAATGTTGGGCGTGAGAGGGGCGTTAGTCACTCTCCAATACCTTTCAAACTATTAATAAAAAAAAGGCACTAGTCCTTTCAATTTCCAATTGAATGAGCCCTTTTAAAGTTTCTACGCTTTCAATAACAACCTTATACCCTCCCAGGGCAAACTTTAAAAACCTTTGTACTGAGGGCTCTCAGGGGGTTATCATCCTAAAAGACATAATTTCCAGAACTTTCGACTACGCTGAACAAAATGGATATCTCAAAATTTTAATTCGATGTGTTTGGGGAAAATGGTGGGCTTGAGAAGTAGAAAGGGGTTATTACATACGGGGGCGACACCACTGCTGCCATTTACAATCGAGTCTAACTGTGGAAGACCACGTGTCTCTTTCAAGGTCAATCAGGGGATGTTTCTAAGTGTATTGATCCGCTAACGGGACAGGGTCAATGACACCTCTTTCTAGGCCAATCTAAGTGTTTTGATCCACAAAGGGGTACTAAATTTCTTGGAAATTGATTTGCATAATCGACGGGGAATTATCGAGTCTAACGGGACAGGATCACGTGTCTTTTCTAGGTCAATCAGGGAGTTTTGTAAGCTTTCACTTGCATCACAATTTGCCCTTGAGATTTTGTTTATAATGGACATGCTTTGAGGGTAAATTATCTTACAGTCTCAAGCCATCATGGAGATAACATTAAATATTGATGAGTTGGAAGCTTTAGCTACAAAGATTTATAATGTGAGTTCTGTTTAGTAAATTTTCTTAGGTTATTTCGAAATAAAATCATTTTTGTAGTCCCCCTCTAGTATATTCAAATTCAGGGTATACCCCCCCCCCCCCATACAAAAAACTCTCCACTATGCGATGTTTATAGTCGTTAGAAAGCGTAAAATACGCTTTCACCTGCTTTTTCACCATGTAAACCCCCCACTGTTTACGATTTTAATTCTTTCCTTGGAAATAATTCTCTTTTTCGATAAATTCATGTAATTTTCATGCTTTCTGTATTCTAGCAAAAGTGACAACTTACTTCCGTCAACTCTTAGCTATACTGATCCCCTTATGACATTAAGCCGCTTACTTGACTTTTATCATTTCCGTAAAGATTTAAAATAGGGATAATTGTTGCATCCCGTCAAACTCACATCCTGTGTAACTCAATTACAATCGTTGGTTTAAGCTTAAACATTACAGTGGTTTCACGAAAAAGATACTTTTTTCCAGTCAAAATAGCGATATATCTTTCTACAGTAAATCTTATGAATTGCTAGGGGGAGAGGGGTAGCTGTTGCATATGATAAATATTTTCATATGGAAACTGTTATTGGACCCTTTTTAAGTGGTCATTATCTATTATAACAGAAGGGTGGGGGGGGGGCAGGGTGCGTAAGTTATAGGGTTCGCTTCTAACGACTTTTTTGTAAGGTGAAACAAACTGTTTCCCCCGTGAAAAGTAAGGGGCTGGATTCATTGTGCAGATATGTACACCCTTTAACAAGAAAACTAATGTAGCCTTTCATATATGCAACTCTTAAGTTTAGCGTTTGGTTAGCTTTTAATTATACCATATTTTGTCTGCTATATTTATTGCTGCCTATTTTGAGATCTAGATTTTAAATAATTGACCTGGATTTGATACACCTTTTGGCCCTAAAGAATAATGCTAGTTTTTTTTAACTTTAAACACACCTTAGCTTTTTTTGCTTTAAGTTATATGATGTTTTATTTTCTAAATGGTAAAAATAGGAAGCTAATGACTGTCGTCATTAGTATATTTCTCACAAATTTTACTTTTTGCTTTGCTTAAAAGGTGGGAGGGGCTTCTTTGGGACAATGGCAAATGCTTTCTAGACAAAATTATGCCTTACAATAAACTCTGTAGAAGGGGGTACTAATTTTTCTTCTCTAACAGGGAGTCGTTATTTTATACTAAATTTTTTCTTCTTTTTAAGAACAGTTATAAGAAAAGCCCTCCTCCTCCTAAAAAGAGAGCTAGGGGTAATGACGATACTCCTATGCAACAACTGGAGATGGCTGGCCCATCAAGGGCCTCCCATATCCTTTCCAGACCAGCACTGCCTGCCCAAGTCCAATCCGAACATGCACCAATGCAGCCTGGCAGAAAATTAAAGAGGGAGTGGATGGTTGCTCACACGATGGTGAACCCCACTGCTCCAACACCCCAGGCCAGTGACATCGCTGTCGCATTTGCATATCCCACTGACACTGCTGGCCCAGTTGCACAAGAGAGTGACGTCACCACCCTGTCAATCCTCCGACAGGCGTTACCAGGACCATCCAGCACTCAAGTGCAGCCAGAATTTGGAGATGTAAGCCTTTTTACCTTTAGTTTTTACCTGGTTATAGAAATATCTAACTATTTCTTTCAACTTTTTGAGGCCTTTTTTCACCATTTTTCAACACAGTAAAAGTGTGTTATAGATATCAAAAGACATTTTTCGCTATTTTTTCAACCTGATACAATATAACGTTCTCCCTTTGAATCATAACAAGTGCATGCATTCAACCTGCTGAATTAGGTTAGCGAAGCCAAAAAAGGCACTATATTCTGGTCATAATTTCCCATAGTAAGTATCAAAATCTTTGCAATATAAACCGCTTTATCAACGAAAGGTTTATCTTACCACTACAAATATTATAAAAACAACTTTCTATCGGAATGAGTTGCATATCAAGTCCAAGTGTTTTGGCTATCCATATCAAACCAAGTAAAGACCCCGGTTTTTTTCCCAAAGCAGATAAAGAGTATTAATAAGAATTTTTATTTTGGGGGGGGGGTTGTTTGAACAAAATCAAAACCTACTATGTCATGTTTTAGATTGTAAATATCGCTATTAAGTTGGAAATTGAAACTTTCAGGATATATAGAGTAGGGAACAGTGAATTAACCAAATGCTACTACTACTACTACTAAGCGTGTTTTAAATAATACGTAAATAATAATCCAATTTTAAAAATAGGGTGATTTAGACACTTTGAAAATGAGCTATTTTCTTTTATAGATTGCATTGGTTCCATATTCCCTGTCTCCCCCCTCATCAGTTGAAGAAGAAGAAGAACTCATTGACGTATCTATGGAGTTTCATGCCATTCAAGAAGCGTAACCTATCAACGAATGGCATGGTTTCGTTAACTCCATTAAAATACCTTTAAATACTGATAATTTTCTAACTAATTATTTCAATGTAGATAATAGCAAGGTTGAGCAAGGTAATGTACCTAGTTCAGAGGGAGACTTAGCATTGCTAAGTCCAAACACTCTGAAAATTTGAGATGATTTTGCCAATGATTTAACTGTGAACCCTTTACCCTCAGATTACATGAGCATAGTTCCAGTTCAAACAAATGAAATGACTTCAATAAATTCTCACAGTCCTATTATTGAACAAAGTGGGGGTGGAGGGGGGATAATATACAAGAGGGGGAGGGTAACAATACACAATTTACAATACTTCCAGAATTTCATCAATCGAATTCGATATTAAATACAATAGTCGTCTATAGTGCAACCTTTGGGAATCCCTTTAAGTCACTTATGGAGGGGAATTTTACATTTGACCCTATAGATACTGTTAACGCTTCAATTATTTTAAAGATATTTTATATAAATGAGGGCAAAAGTGAGGTCTATGACCATTATGTACACACCGAGATGCTAGTGGTCTATCCTCATTTGGAAAATTATGAAACAGTTTTTATGCAATGGATAGACAACATTATTACGCATCTCGAAAATTATAATGAAAATGGGAGTGGGTCTGTAGTTTTATTTATTGAAAATTTAAGCGTTAATATTTGTAAATTTAAAAAAGATTTTAATTTAAGAGGGGGTGGGGCGTCTGAGAGTGATACATTTTTAAAATATAACCCCGATTTAGAGGGTTTGCAAGGGCATTCAACGAATCTGTTTTGAAACCGGTCAAAAATTTATTCATTGTTTGGGGAAGGTGATGGGTGTGGGGGGGCTAGTTGCCCTCCAATCACTTTCGACTATTAAAAGAGGCACTAGTCCTTTCAATTTCCAATTGCATGAGCCCTTTTGAAGTTTCTACGAACAACGCGTTCAATAGAAACTTTATATGCCCCCAGGGCAAAACTTATAATCCTTGCCCTGAGGGTTGTGGGGGAGTGTCCTCCTCAAAAATATGTTTTCTATCTGGAAATCAACAACGCTGAACAAAATGGCAATCTCAAAATTTTTATTGGATGTGTTTGGGGGAATGATGGGCGTAAGGGGGGGGGGGCTAGTTGCCCTCTAAGTACTTTCGACTATTAAAAAGGGCCCTAGCTCTCTGAATTTCCAATCGAATGAGAATTTTTTGAGGTTTCTACGACAACGCCTTGTACAAAAACCCTATATATCCCCAGGGCATAACTTAAAACCCTTGCCCCGAGGGTTGTTGGGGAGTGTCCTTCTCAAAAAAATATTTTCTATCAGGAAATAAACTAAGCTGGACAAAATGGCTATCTCAAAATTTTGATTGGATGTGTTTGGGGGAATGATTGGCGTGGGGGGGGGGGCTAGTAGCCCTTCAATCACTTTCGACTATTAAAAGGGCACTAGCCACTCCAATTTTCAATCGAATGAGCCCTTTTCGAAGTTTCTACGACAATTCCTTCGATACGAAGTTCCCGGGTATAGAGAAAAAAACAAACAAAAAAAAAAACAACACATTGTGCCCAAATCGTTCTTTACTTAGGCAGCGCTAGCGCGCTGCCTATGAAAGTTCAGTATTAAATTTAAGTTTTTAATACTGTTTTAAGAGATATTTGCCTCAGCGTACAGCATTTGGCCCTCGTACAGTGGGGAAACTTTTTAGAATACTATCGACAATAACAAAAACAACAATTTTGTTAACATGATATTAAAATGTAAACGGCAAATTAAAGACCTAAACAGATCAGAACTTAGCTAATATTAGATGTAAAACATAAAATAAACAAATAGAATGAAGCAAACAGATATGGAAGGTAGCGCAATAGCTCTACCGAAGCAAAAAGTGATAAGGCTTCAATGTACGATTTTATTTTATTTTTCTAGGCCACTGGATATGGAAGAAGTAATAGAACTTTGGAACAGGGACTCATTTGATCGAAAATGAAAAGTTTTAGTGCTCTTTTTAAGAGCAAAAAGTGATTGGAGGGTAAGAAGCCCCATCCCACGCCCCTTTTATGCTTCCAGACATGCTTCCCGCAACAGCCTTTGGGGCTAGGACTCTAAATTGTGCAAGTTACTCATTGTTACCCATTTGCCCAAAAAGGTCTATTAGCAATATCTTAGGAAAAGCTTAGGGTATTAATTTAAGACTTTCAGGGCATATTGAAGGGGATTTTCAACTAACCAAAAGACACTATGTGCCTATCAACGTCATGGCGACTACAAATGCTATGACTATTACTACCACGACTACTATTACATCAACCACTACTAATATGACTACTACCACTAGAACTAATATTACTACAACTACTACTACCCTGACTACTACTGCTACGACTGCCACTGCTTTGACTACTACTACTATGACTGCTACTACTGCAATTACGACTACTATGACCACTTCTAGTGTGACTACTACTACTACTATTAGTACTGTTACAATTGCTACTGCTACAGCTGCTACTACTACTAGAGCTTTTGCTTCTAAACAGTAGTTTCTATGGTCTTTAAAGGCCGAAGAAACTTGTTCACTAGAACTATTCGACCATCGCTGCATGAGGTATATACTACGGGTCAGCTGGTCTTATATCTCAAATGCTGAGGTTCAAAGGCATTGTGCCAAGAAGACCCTCTCGGTAATCACAAAACAACGACAACTTCTATTCCTCGGACACACACTACGGCGGCTAGCTAGAACAATATCCCTCGATGTCCTCATCTGCGACCCCCTTCCAACTTGGAAACGTAGATCAGGCGGCCAAAGAACGAATCTCTAGGGGACATTCAAGAATGACCGGGATCCTAGGGGTGGCTTCCGCCGGCACGGATGTCGTTGGGATAAGGACTGGCTAAATATTGCAGAAGAGGCTACTGCTTACAGATCATGTTGGACTACGTCAGTTATCTTATTGTTCAATGGTGCCGGGCAGGATGGATCATCGTCTGGTTCCCACCAAAAGTAAAAAGTAAGTAATTACTGCTTCTAAGACCACGCCTTCTACGACTCCTAATTTTACGACTACTACTACTATTACGACTACTAGTAACTCGACTGCTACTACTACGACTCCTACTCGTGCGACTACCACTACTATGACTGCTACTATTAAGGCTAAACCTCCTATGACTACAATAACAGCTACTACTACGCTTAATACTACTACTACAACTACCAATGCTACGACTAGACCTACTAGGGCTACTATAAAACCTACTATAAATACTACAACTACGACTATCTTTATAATAATAACTACTTCTACGACAGCTATGATTAGACCTACTGCTACGACTACTCCTGCTGCGACTGCTACAACTACTTATACTACTTTTACGATTAGTACTAATGCTAAGTTGACCAATTACGACTCTGAATACGTGTGGTTACTACTGCGACTGCTTATGACTGTGACTACTTGGGACTGTGAGTGCAATTGCAACTAACTTTGACTGATACTACTTACAGCTGTGACTACGACTACTTGCGATTACGACTATTTGACACTGCAACTTCGACACGTGCAATTCCGACTGCGACTATTTGTGACTGCCACTGTCATTACTTGGGATAACGAGTATTTCAAACTGGGACTACTTGTTACTGTGGTCATTTACAACTGCGATTACTGGTAATTCTGACTACTTGCGACTGTGACTATCTGTAACCGCGACTACTTGCAATTGCTAATCCTAGCAGTTGCAAGCAACTACAAGTACTAATCCTACTAATACTGCGATTTTGACTATGTCTGAGACTGCTAGTGCAACTTCTTCCGATATTGCTACTACTGCTACTTCAACTACTAATACTACTACTATTTCTAGCACTACCAATACAACTATTGAACCAAATCAAAAGAGATGATGTGCATCCAGGTTGCCCAGGTTGTTAAACTATTATAGATGTAAAATCTCAGCAGCCGAATAGGGTATTAAGGGGAAACCTTCCGAAGAGTTTGAAGGGGATTTAAAGCTGAATAAAAAGACGCTTTGTGTATCCAGATTGTCAAAGGGCATCAAAGTAATATCCCAAGAAAAGCTAGGGGTATTACAATAGAACTTTCAGAGCATGTTGTTGGGGGTTGAACTAAATCAAGAGATACCATTTGCATCCAAGGTTGTCTGTCAAAGGGTTTAACTGTGATATCTAAGTAACGGCTAGCTTTATTAAGCTAAAACTTTAAGGGTATAAGTAGTGTGCTAATAGGCACCACAGGACGAGATAGGGGCCGAGATTGCATAATGCCAGCAAGCCATCTATATTATGGGCCTTTAAAGCGATCAAACACATTATATTTGGAACCATGGACGGATACCATATATTTGGAACCATGGACGGATTGTGTAATGCAACCAGACTGGTTTCTGAGCTAGCACGCATTTTTCTGGCCCAAACATGGATGTATAATGAATTATACAAGAATATATTTCCAGTATCGTCCGTTCATGCACCTACCATAAATATATATATTTCCCGACTATATGAAATATCAGACACGATTGGTCTTTCTGTATCAGTTGACTAATAGAACTTGTAATAAACCTATTACAGTTAAATTTATTCGTTTTTTCTAATGGAGAACACCAAAAGAATCTTGATGGTAAGTAAATATACATTATTCTTGAATTATCATAAAAATTGTGATTTTTTCCTACACGCATCTGCCATATGTCTTTCGGATTTGTTTTGATTTGGTGATTATAATTAACATCTGACGATATCCAAATCGGTGGTTGCTTTTAAGCAGCGGCCAAAGGTTTTTTGTTATAGCTGGCTTATAACTATCTGTCATATTGGCTTTCTGATTGACAGGGACTGCATATTTTTTCGCTAGTTTCATATCAGCTGTCCAGGTATACAGGTATATGCCTGAAATTGCTACTTCACAATTACATATTCTATTTTAACTAATTGATAGCAATTATGGATTAATCCAACTTAAAAATTGCCATTATTGTCAGCGATTGCTAAAAAACTATGAGACCTGAATGTGCGTGTGTTGCAACTCATTGGGTATTATTAGGGGTAAAGAGAAGGGGGGTAAGAAAAAAATTTGTGTTTTTTTTTATTTCTTTATGTATCGTATTTAAAAATATGTTTTATGCTAGTCATATAGATATAGGCTATTCGGCTCAAAATGCTTCTTAAGTACCAACACAGAAATATCTCTTTTTTAAGACTAAATTGAACAATACGTCTCATTTAAATATAAACAATTTGTTAATGTCTTTGAGTGGGCTTTGGGGAGGTGAGAGGAGCGCAATCTCCCATTAATATTCTGAATAAATATCACAACGTAGCTAATAGTCAAAATTTTTGTTTTTTTTCAAATATCGTATGTTGCAGTGGCGTTCTTTTTTTTCTATGTGTTTTAGGATGATATGGGGTTTGAGTCTATAAGGCTACAAGTTACATAGTGAAAAAAAACTGAAATTAATTTTTATTGCAGGACACTGGTAATCAAACTCCAGGCCAAAAGCGGGCAAAGTTGGATTTCACCCCCGAGAACACTGACTCGGACCTAATCAGATCCCTGAACTCAATTAGGTCCACCGTGATCCACTACGCACGCTGTTTAGATGGACAAGCAGTTTCTATTGACATACCTGCGATTTCTAGGGTAAGTTCAATTTATCTGGTACTTTTAAATTTTATAATGCGCTCATAATTTCGCAAATGCATATTCTCATTTAACTAACAGCTAGCAATTATCTTCGCACCTATTAGTCAACATTACATTCTAAATACACTAAAGGATTAAACCGAGTTAAAAATTGTCAGCGATTGTTAAAAAAACTACGAGACATGACGGTTCGTATGTTGCAACTCGTGGGGTATTATTAGAGAAGAAGAGGGGGGATAGGAAAAAAATTAGTAGCGGTACTGAAGAAAAGGGTGGGGGATGGGGAAAAAGGGAGGAAAAAACCTTAATCATATAGTGCCTTAACTATGTTACATGAATTTTGGTACTTATTTAGTACCTGGTAAACACGAGAGTGGAACTATATTGAAATGCTTCATGACAAATAGGTTATTGCATCCTAGTGAAGTGTTGGCATCTCTATGAGAAACATTTTTTGTTGTTGTACTTTATTGCTATTACCCAAACGTCTCGTTGTGTTTGCCATACCAACTAGTGAATATGTATCGGGCTTTTTTCTGCTCATTTATTTTCAGTGAAATTAATATCATAAAAATGGTGAAATATATAATTGATTAAGCTCTATTTGGCTGCTTTTTATGGGGGAAGGGTGGGGCAAGTATTTAGCCAATATAATGCTAGGAGGGAAATTAAGTTTTCAGTGGGGTGAAAAATTGATATAGTCTTTTAACTTTATAAAATAATGGATATTGCACATGTAAAATAAATTCTATTCTTATAGAGTAAGAAAGTAAAAAAACTAAGTAGTACTAACTACTAAACTAAACTAAACTGCTAAAGTACTAAACTAAAGTACTAAGTAGGAAAAAAGTGTTTTTTTATTTCTTTATTTATCGTATTTAAAATATGTTTTATGCTAGTCATATAGATATAGGCTATTCGGCTGAAAATGCTTCTTAAGTAACAACACAGAAATATCTCTTTTTAAGACTAAAATTGAACAATACGTCTTCTTTAAATATAAACAATATCTTTAATGTATTTGGAGTGGGCTTTAAGGAGGTGGGATGGGGTGCAAACCCCCATTAATATTCTGAATAAATATTAAACGTAGCTAACAGTCAAATTTTAATATTTTTTTTCCTTTATCATATCTTGAAGTGGCGTTCTTTTTTCTCTATGTGTTTTAGGATTATATGGGGTTTGAGTCTATAAGGCTACAAGTTACATAGTTAAAAGAAAACTAAAATTAATTTTTATTACAGGACACTTTTAATCAATCTCCAGGCCAAAAGCGGGCAAAGTTGGATCTCGCCTCCGAGAACACTGACACGGACCTAATCAGATCCCTGAACTCAATTAGGCCCACTATAATACACTACACAAGCCATTCAGATGGACAAGCAGTTTCTAAGAACATACCTGCGATTTATAGGGTAAGTTAAATTTATCTGGTAGTTTTTCAAGTTTATAATGCGCTCATAATTTCACAAAAGCATATTCTCATTTAACTAAAAGATAGCAATTATCTTCGCACCTATCAGTCAGCATTTCATGCTAAATACATTAAAGGATTAAACCGAGTTAAAATTGTCAGGAATTGTTAAAACAAAAATTACGAGACATGAAGGTGCGTATGTTGCAACTCATGGGCTATTATTAGAGAAGAAGAGGAGGGATAGGAAAAAAGGAGTAGGGGTACTGAAGAAAAGGATGGGGAATGGGGAAAAAGAGAGGAAAAAAAACCTTAATCAGATAGTTCCTTAACTATGTGACATGACTTTTGGTACTTATTTAGTACCTGGTAAACACGAGAGTGGAACTATATTGAAATACTTCATGAGAAATAGGTTATCGCATCCTAGTGACGTATTAGCAGCTCTATGAGAGATTTTCAATGAAATAAATATCAGAAAAATAGTGAAATATAAAATTGATTAAGCTCTATTTGGCTACTTTATATGGGTGAAGGGTAAGGCAAGTATTTAGCCAATATAATGCCAGGAGGGAAATTAAGTTATTAGTTTGGTGAAAAATTGATATAGTCTTTTAACTTTATAAAATAATCAATAGCACTATTTTTTTTAAATGAAAATGCAAGCGAGCTCTATTCAAAATACTTGCATACAGAGATTGTAGCAATTCGCCCGCATTTATCTAATTATGAGGATTTTTTTTTTATTGGGTAAGTAGTATTGTAACTAAAATTTATAATTATAATGAGGGGGGTATCGGGTCGGTGTTTTTACTTATGAGAGTTTAAACGTTAATATTTGCAGATTTAAAAAGGACTTTATTTTAAGAGGTGGGGCTGGGGGAGCGGGACCGGGTTCTATAGTTTTTAAAATATCATTCAGATTTAGAGGGTTGTAAAGGAATACAACGAATCTGTTTCGATGCGAGGCTACAGTGTTTCAAGTGTGCATTTTTAATTGCCACCTATAGACCCCTTTTGAAGGATGCTTCCAAGAAAAATATGGACGAATTAGCAGTAAATGGTAGGGAGGGGTCAAAGTTTCTTGTAGTAGATTTTAGTTGTTTAAATGGTCAAATTTCCGTGACATTAAAAGGAATAGATATTTTTGAGCGGGCTAATGCAGATTTAAAGGTTGGTGTCACGGTGTTGCAGTATGAAACAGAATTAGAGAAGGGCCAGCTTTCTGATATAAAGGGAGTATTATTTCCAGTGCGGACTCCGTCAATTGAGTCAGTGAAACACTGGGTTTGGCTCCTATACACGCCACCCACAGAGCCTGATTCAATTGGACATTTTAATCCAATTACAGATATTAGTAGGGTTTTTATGTGAGGGTAAAAGCGGGGTGGTGTATGCTATTATTGTCTGACATGCCTCTCAAGATTTCACTCTGATTTAAAGTTAAAGCATCACATGAAACACTGTAAACGTCATGGATACCAGGCTGTGGAAACGGTAAGCGGAGACAGAGCGATCTTACGTTTTAAGAATTTCCAGAACACGAAGCGAAACTCACAGACGTGTACGATTCGTCAAATTCAAATCGTGTTAAAATAAATGAAGCCATAGGGGTCTCTTACGCTCATCAGCAACGAGATTCCAGTAATACCATGCAAGTGTTGGATGTAGTTAAGTCGTTAGGCAGTAAGACTGCATGAGCTCGGCATTGGTCAGTCTAATCAAGACAGCGAACGGTGCAACTTCGCGCCTTCGTTACACAAACTATCCTATGCTCCTATCACCAGATGACATATTGGCCATTAAAAATCGTAAAATATGTTGGGTTTGCAAGGGGGAATTTGATGATGGTGTTGGGAATGGGGGAAAGAGGAAGGTGATCGACCATGATCATTTGTGGCAGGAAATTACATCTGGGGGAGTAACTCTAGAGGGGTTGCACATCAGTCGTGCAATCTAAACGTTAGACAGGAATATTTCGTACGTGTTTTTTATAAACAATTCCAATTGCGACTTACAGTTTGTTTTACCGGTGTTGGCCCGCATTGCCAAGGGGGGAGTTGTAGATAACGCATGGATAGGTGGTTCTTTTTCTTATAATATCACACCCAAATCATCGAAGAAGCTACTGATGCTAAAACTCATGTGGAAAACAGTTGACAAGGGTAACACATGCCTGAATAACATCCGTTTCTTAGACTCTTTCAGATTCTTCCCCAAATCCTTAAGTCAATTGATTCAGGTACAAAAAAGCGACAATTTTGATAGCTTCCCTCTCCTTAAACAGCTCTTCCCCGATGATGAAATGTATGATTTATTAACTTGTAAGGACATATATGCATATGATTACTACAACTCTGCCTCGAGGCTAAATGAGGTGTCATTACCGCCCATTAAAGCTTTTTACAATTCTCTTACTGAGAGTGAGTGCACCACTAGCGACTATGAATTTGCTAAGAGGATTTGGGCAAAGGGCGGATGTAAAAATGGGTGGGATTACTGTAAACTGTACTTGTCCAGTGACGTACTCAATCGAAACTCACAGACGTGTACGATTCGTCAAATTCAAATCGTGTTAAAATAAATGAAGCCATAGGGGTCTCTTACGCTCATGTGCAACGAGATTCCAGTAATACCATGCAAGTGTTGGATGTAGTTAAGTCGTTAGGCAGTGAAGACTGCATGAGCTCGGCATTGGTCAGTCTAATCAAAACAGCGAACGGTGCAACTTCGCGCCTTCGTTACACAAACTATCCTATGCTCCTATCACCAGATGACATATTGGCCATTAAAAATCGTAAAATATGTTGGGTTTTGCAAGGGGAAATTTGATGATGGTGTTGGGAATGGGGGAAAAAGGAAGGTGATCGACCATGATCGTTTGTGGCAGGAAATTACATCTGGGGGAATAACTCTAGAGGGGTTGCACATCAGTCGTGCGATCTAAACGTTAGACAGCAACATTTCGTACCTGTTTTTATAAACAATTCCAATTGCGACTTACAGTTTGTTTTACCGGTGTTGGCCCGCATTGCCAAAGGGGGAGTTGTAGATAACGCATGGATAGGTGGTTCTTTTTCTTATAATATCAAACCCAAATCATTGAAGAAGCTACTGCTGCTAAAGCTCATGTGGAAAACAGTTGACAAGGGTAACACATGCCTGAATAACATCCGTTTCTTAGACTCTTTCAGATTCTTCCCCAAATCCTTAAGTCAATTGATTCAGGTACAAAAAAGCGACAATTTTGATAGCTTCCCCCTCCTTAAACAGCGCTTCCCGATGATGAAATGTATGATTTATTAACTTATAAGGGCATATATGCATATGATTACTACAACTCTGCCTCGAGGCTAAATGAGGTGTCATTACCGCCCATTAAAGCTTTTTACAACTCTCTTACTGAGAGTGAGTGCACCACTAGTGACTATGAACTTGCTAAGAGGGTTTGGGCAAAGGGCGGATGTAAAAATGGGTGGCATTACTGTAAACTGTACTTGGCCAGTGACGTACTCAATCTTCTGAACATTGTGTGCAAAAATACGGATAAAATCTATGGGGAATTTGGGTTGGATTCAGGGTATTATTTTTCCACTCCTCATCTGGTGATGGACTTGATACTTAAAAGCATCAAAGAAGCAATAGGTCTGATCACCGATGTGGATCAGCATCTATTCGTAGAGAGATCAATGAGGGGTGGAGATGTTTTTTCATGGGGGCCGTATCATGAAACTGATCTGACAGGACAGCACACCGATGAAAAGTCAGCCGCAGTTTTTCTGGATATGAATTTCCTTTACCCATCGGCAATGTCTCACTACTGTTTGCCGTGTGGCAATTATAAATGGCTTAACAATCCATGCGCTTCGAATTCCCCAAAAATTGCTAGCGTTGAGGAGAATGGGATACAGGGATGGTTTTTCTTAATTGACGGTGAAATACCCTTGGAAATCCATGACTCGGTAAAAGACTTTGTTTTTCCGTGCATAAATAAACCGGTGGGTAGGGACTCTCTTAGTCCCTACAATTTATGTTTAGTAGAGGATGGGAGTATGCACTGGGTGCCTTCAAAGCAAAAAATTATTGTCGACCTCAACCCAAAACAGAATATCGTTGTTCATCACGTGCTATTGAAATGGATAGTGTCCAATGGTTTAAAGGTCACAAAGATTTATAGAGCCCTCCAATTTGATCAAAAGCCTTATATGAAAATGTTTATTGACACCTTTGTCAGTAAACGTTCACAAGCGAAAACGAAGGTTGAGAGGGAAATCTATAAACTCATTTTGAACTCAGTCTTCGGTAAAATGTGCGAAAGCGTACGAAAAAGAAGTCGATTTGGCATTGTAACCAATCCCAAAGATTGTGCTCGAAGCATTGCGGGTCCAAACTTCACATCGTTCACATCATAGACTCTGATATGGTGCTCCTACATCGTAAGAAAAGAGTCGTTGTTTTAAATAAAAATATTGCAGGCGGGAGTGCAATAACGGAAACATCTAAAAAAATCATGTTGTCATTTTATTATAATGTATGCAAGGTACAATGACCAGTTGAGGGACAAGTTCAAGTGTATTACGGGGACACTGATTCACTCCTATTAAAGCTAAAACTGAAAAGTTTTTGAATGATTTGGAAAATGGCCAGTACATTAGCTCACGAATTGACTACACCAACTGGAATGAATCCCTCTACCCAGAGCTAGTGAAATGCCAGGCCCCAAATCAATTGTTAATGTTAAAATCTGAAACGGGTAGCGATCTGATGCCCAGTGGTGTGTTTCCTGGGCCGGAGGTATACTGTGTGGAAACGCACAACAAGGATATCAAACAAGTTTGCAAGGGGGTGCCTACACACTTTGTAAAAAATAATTTCGTCATAAGTGTCTATAGAAACTGTGTGGAACGTAGTTTAGTCCCAAGAGCGAAAGTCATGACGATTCGCTCTTTACAATTTAAAAACTACACAGTTAGAATTGAGAAAAACGCCATGTCGGCCATATTGGACAAAGTGTATGTACTTGAGGATGGTGTGAAGGTACTACCACACGGTCACTAATTAGTCTCAGACCGAGTTGAATGTTTAGAGTATAGAAAACAACTCGGTCTGAAAAAATTAACTTAAATTCTTTAATGGAACAAGGTGGTTGGGTGGTGGGTGTTTTAAATTCTGTTTTTTTTCTTTTTATCAAACAAGTTTCAATGTGTGCGTGCAAGGCAGAGCAGCTTCTTCATAATAAACACTATTTAGTTCTTTAATGCCCCCTCCGGCCCCGGCCCGGCCCGCCACATGGGGCCCCCGCGGTGCTTCCTGGCCACCGCAGCAGCCGCCCTTGGCCTTCGGCCACAACAGCGGAGGCCCCCGGGGGGACCCCATTTCAAATTTAAAATGTTGTAAATAAAAAACAATGTGATATTATTTTAAGTGTATTGTTTAATAAATGTTGTATTTTTTTTATACATAATTAAATAAAAAAAGTGTATTTATTAAAGTGTTTTTTTTCTAGTGCTTATTTAAAATAAATGTTGCATTTCTGGTTATAAATAAAAAAAGTGTATTTTTTTGTTTAATATGTTTTTTCTTGTTTAATGAATTATTTATAAAGTGTTGCTTTTATGTAAATAATAATAGAAAATATGATTCTTTATTGAAGTTATTCTCATTATTCTTGAATGGAGTAGTAGTAGTACTAGGTAAATTATTTAGTCATTAGACATCTATAGTCTATAGTTAGTTGTAGGTGAACTGTTGAAGGGAACATGTATCAATTTAAAACACCATTCAGATCGTTTTCTGTGTGGGCCATCAATGTCAGGCAAAACCACACTCTTAACTAAAATAATTAAAAATTGCGATAAAATGTTTGTGGAAAAGCCGAAAAAACTATTATTGTTACAGTATTTGGCAGGAGTCATACGATAAAATAATGCAATTGCTATCTCGGGCGTGCAGATACAATTCATACAGGGACTTGATGTTTTCAACATTATTGAACCAAACTCTTGGCTGATTATTGATGATTTAGCTGAATATATTAAACAATGGTCCCAGGAAATGCTACAATTGTTCACTGTTCACTCTCATCATGAACAGATCTCCATTACTCTTGTTCTACACAACCTCTTTCATCAGAGCAAATGTATGCGAACACTTGCATTGAACTGCACCTACTATATCATCTACAGCATTGTTCGTGATTCTAGCTCGCTAATAACTCTCAATAAACAAATATACCGCGGTGCCCCAAAATTTCTGCTCTTAGCCTATAATCAGGCAACTAATAAACCCTACGGCTACATCCTATTGGATCTTAATCAAAACACACCCGGTGATCTGCGTGTAGTCACAGATATTTTTGACAATGAAATTACAGTATATCTCCCCGTGAACAGTAAAAAGGCTATTAGTTGCCATCATGACACTGAAGAAACTACATGAAAACAGATATTTATTTTCCGTTCTAAGCACTTCAAAATCCCCACTTAGGAAAGCCATGCTCAATCATGGTATTGACAATGATTTCATTAATCTAATATCTGAACTTTGTTTAAATTTAACCGAGGGCAATGTTCGACTGCCAGAAATAATTAAGCAGCAGGCAAAGCCACATCGTTCCATTGTACGTACATTGGCCTGTAAAAACAAAGGTAAGAATTTTAAAAGGAAACGTCTTCTTCAAGCGGGCGGTAGCTTTTTTACACATTTACTACCAATAATTGCAAGACTTGTAAACAGTTTTCTCTAGATGGCTAAACCCTATAAATTGACTCCAATAGAACTCGCTCTCTCATCCGCGGAATACTTTGAGGACAATCTGAATAAATTCATTGAAAACGACAATATTAAGGATGATAAAAAAACTGCTTTTACTTCAAGATGCACTTCACCGAGTGGCCAAACATAAGCCCTATCGTGCGAGAGCCACTGGCATTGATCACAAAAAAGAAGCCTCTCCACAAGATTCTTCTGCTATCACTGCTGTAACACAATTAAAGAAGGAGGAATAGGATTCAATAGTGTCGAGCATTGGAAATCTAATGCCGCACTCATATCGTGAACAAAGTGAACGACTCATAACATATCTCATGGAAAGTGTTCAAGATCATATTCAAGTTGATAGCAATGGCAAAGGGATTATAATTCAGGGCAAGAGCTATAATTTACTTGATTTAATATACGATATGGTTACAAATCGTAATGGACTATTATCATTTGACAGTCATCTATACAACATTCTAAATGCATTAAACTTCCCCAAAAGCCTTATTAGCCATAGGCAAATTCTAAAAAATTAAATGAACATGCACCCTCATCGTCGTCGTCGTCAACACCATTAAAACATGAGCAAGAAGATGAAGGTCAATCTTGGAAAATACTAGCACACCTAGTGGAAACATTGATTTGACAATGAGGAGCACACCACTGATAGCTATACAAAAGCGAAGACGTATCAAGTCAATGTCACCATCACCACCACCTACTAGTATACAAAAGAGTAGCGGACATTACACTACGTGTTTACGTTCAAAATGGTTTAAGTTCTGAAACGTGTTTATGATAATATTGGTGAAGTTGGAAGTTTAAGTTACCCCACCAATCTTTCCAAAGTCACTGGTGTTCACACTAAAAATGTACAAGACTATCTACAAAATGAAACAAGTTACACTCTGCATAGAAATCAGATGCTTGTGCAAATCATTATCGAAAACCTAAAACCTTTTTCCCATTGCATATAATGGAAGCAGATATCTTAACTCTAGCTGAGATTCAAAGGCGTCACAATACACCATACAAGTACATTCTACTTGCAACCAGTGTTTATAGTCGCTATGCGTATGCCATTCCATTGCGGTCAAAGAGAGGCGTTGAAGTTGCTCCGGCTATTGAAAGTATTCTCGAACAGGATTCGTATAAAAAAATTCAAACGGATCGCGGTAATAAATTTGTTAATCCCCTTGTTGAAAAAGTACTAATGAAATATAATACACTGCTCTATCATAGTTATAGTCCTATAAAGGCTGCATTGGCCGAACGATTGATAAGAACTATTCGACTTTTAATTTCAAGATATTATACATTGAAAAATACACCTGCTTTTATTCATGATTTAGATAAAATCATGTTGATTTATAATCAACGACTCATCGATTATTGTCCAACTAAACCCCAAGGGAAGTTCATCATTCTGATCATGATACAAGTGATACTTTTCTTAAACAATATTCCAATGAAACGATTGTGAAGAAGAAAAATTCAATGTTGGTGATACTGTTCGAATTAATAGAACAACTAATGTTTTTGAAAAGGGTAATTACTTGTGGTCCACAGAACTTTTTAAAGTGGCAAAAATCCTAGACACTAAACCCATAACTTATCGTTTGCGCGATACCAAAGATGAAGAGATTCTCGGTACTTTTATGACTATGAATAACAAAAAGTTAGAAATAATAGTGAAATCTATCAAATTGAAAAAATATTAAAGACTCGTACTCGCAAGGGTAAGAAACAGTTACTTGTTTGGTGGCTATGATACAACTCTGATTTTGATTCTTGGATCAGTGTATAAGATGTTGACAATGCCCAATGATTTTTATGTGACATTTATGTCCAACGTTTCCGATCCTCTCTACAATGACTTGAATAAAGCAAGTGATTTTTGGACGAAATTCCCCCCCCCCCATCAAATTCGACGGTGCGTATGAAGTGGCTCTTGTCGACTGTATTCTCAAAATACCTATGGTATCCTGAGAAAGGATCGGTTGCATGATATAAAAGTTATACCATTCGATTGGTCACTCTTTGTCGAGTATGAACGGGTTGAAGCATTTAAATCTAGTGAATATCCACATGTCACATTGAAATATACAGAATATGGTACTATGACAGATTTATAACGTACAATCAATAGAAAAATCTCATATCGTACGAATGGTGCATTCCATTTCAATTATTCAATGGAACACGTTAGGATTTACATCACCTCACCTGTTGACACTGAAATGACTCATCTCAATGATAACCTGAGAGATGTTCTTGGCTTTAAACAGAATATGATCAATGGGAAAAACGCAGGCACTTTTAGTGGGATGGATCAGGTTATTTTTGCTGATTATCCACCTGGTTTCACCTCGGACTCTTGTATATTTCTGTATGCATGCTTTAAGGAAACATCGAGAGTTGGTAATTCAAATGTCCCCCTCCTACGTGTTCTTGAACAAAAAACAACCCATGAACTTGTTCATCACTATAATTAAAGCATCTTCAGTATGTTCCTGTAAACACTTCATACTTGGAGCTCTGTCAGTTAACACTAAGGAGTGAATTGGGTGATCCTCTAGCAATAACAAAAGGTTTAGCTGTGATTACATGTCATTTTCGACCCATCATCGACACCACCTAAAATGAACAATAGAAGAATTCCATTTGTCTGTCCTGATATCATTTGCTATGTTGGTACTCTGAGTCCACGTCAAATAGGTCATGGATTGAACTATTACAAGGGGCGTACTACAATGTTTTGCTATGGTCTTGGTAGCTTGTTTGCTAGGCTATTTAGTTCTGCACTACCCCTTGCTAGAAAATACCTTGTACCTGCTGCATCAAATTTTGCTGCCTCAACACTACAGGACTGGGGATCAGGTAAAAATTTCATTTAAAGTGTTAAAAAAATATTAGATCTTCAGCAAGGGCCGTTGGTGAGCAATTAAAATCTCAGCAAAATTGGAAGAGATTAAAAAGGAAGCGTGGGCGTCATTCACTCATCAGTCTCTACCCAGGCGGGAAGCGAAGGACATCAACAAGGACTTTGAGGAATAAAACGAAGAAAACCAAGAAGAAAAAAAAGAAAAAGATTGTTAGATCAAAGAAAGATTTCTTCTCTTAAGATGACTGATCTCCCCCACAAGGAATCACATCCATCAATCAGTTCCTCATTGAATCTGTTCAATGCTGAAAATGTTGATGTCAGTGTCAAGTATTGTTACTATGAACAATTTCATCCTCAACAACCCCTCTCAGAAAATATACACTTTCAGATATTTTCCAATGAAGACTATTTCATTGATTTTTCATCAACATTTGTTGATTTAAATGTTGCAGTGAAGAAAAAGTCAGACAATGCAACTCCGTCTGCTGCCGATGGCCTGTCCTATGAAAACTGTATTTTACACAACCTGTTCAAGGAAATTAATGTATTTATAAATGAAACATTGGTGATCACTAGCAATAATTTATCCAACTATGCAAGCTATATACAATTTATGATGACACCAAAGGCATATAAGGATTTGAGAGGACAGTCATTGGGTTATGAATATCAATCAGGTGTTGATACTGATGGTGAGTTGACTACTGCAGTGACCCAGGAGTATCATTTAGTTGGAAAATTAAATCTGGAGATATTCAATATATCCCAATGGTTACCCCCCAAGGTCAAGATTAAGATAAAGTTGCAACTAGCACCATCAAATTTCATTTTGAGAAAAACACTTGCTGCAGCACCCGACGCAAATGTCATTATCACTTCGGCAATTCTTCATGTTCAAAAACAACAAGTTATGAGTTATGTTGCATTGGCAGTGGAAAAGCTAAGAGCCAAAGGCAACAACATTAAACTCCTTGTCCCCCATACGATCACCAATCAACGTCACATTGCCACTGGCTCTCGCAGTTATACCGATTCATAATTTATCAATAAAGAAATCCCATCAAAACTCGCTTTGGCCTTTGTGAAGAGTGGCAGTGCCGTTTGATCCTGAACTGTATTCCCCCATGATTTTGATTTTTTTGGTCTGTCTAGCCTTGTGTGCACAGTGAATGGTATTCCACTGTACACTCTATCATTTGATAAAAAACCCTATAGAACTCTGTATGAGTTGACCATGCAATCCCTAGATCATGACTCCCATCTATTTGAAAATGGAATAACCGATTCAATGTTTTCAAAAATTTATGGTGTAAGTGTTTTGGACCTGTCGGGGACCCAGGATATGAGCATAGTACGAACGGGGAATGTACGTTTAGAGTGCACATTTGCCGATGCTTTGACTGATAGTATCACGCTAATATCATTCAGTCAATTTGAAACCTATTGGGGAATCACATCCGAGGGCAGTGTTCTACTAGACCTAGCACTATGAACACAAACCATATAATCAGCGTATTTAATATGGATCCATACATGTCCCAGTACAAGTCCTATTGCATACCAGCGGACTTCATTGAAAAAATTCCAAGTGTTAACAATACCTTCATCATTGTTAATAGCAGTCCATCGACTTTGAAAACAGGCCATTGGCTATGCATCTTTCAAACAGCAAAGAATATTAAATTTTTGATCCTCTTGGCCTATCATGTAAATTCTATACTCCACATATCAGCAACTTTATTGAGAGCAGTGGGAACACTATTCTTCAAAATCAAAGGAGAATACAGGATTTAACGACTAAGACATGCGGCTTTCATGCACTACTCTTTTTCATGTTCAGATGTCGTGGCTATACATACAAGCAGTTTCTCAACATTTACGTTGGCTTTCCTCAGTTGAATAACTTTCTACTGGAAAATATACTTACAAGCGTGTTTGATATTGATTTGAGTGCCCTACGAATAAAATGTTCTAAAAATGTATGTGAAATTGTTTATTAATAAAAATAATGTATATACATGATAAAAACAACTTTTCTACTCTTTATATTTCATCTTCCACTAGGTATAGGTATTTGTCGAGAACAACTAATGCAGGTAGATTATCTGAGTTTAAAGTATACTCATCCTGATGTGCTGCAATATGGGTCACATTTTCTATAGTAGAGTGTAACTTCACTCCTATCATATCTCTTTGTATAGTCAATGATGCTATTCTCGTTCATTTTATAGAATTCGCAAGTTTCAACATGCTTATTCGAAGCAGACGACACACACACACAGACGACACACAAACAGAGACGACACACACATAGATACGACACACGCATAGAGACGACACACGCACAGAGACGACAAACACACAGAGACGATACACACACAGATACGACATACAAACAGAGACGACACACATACAGAGACTACACAAAAACAGAGACGACACACACACAGAGACGACACAATCAAAGAGACAAAACACACACAGAGACGACACACACACAGAGACGACTAACACACAGAAACGACACACACACAGTGGCAACACAAACAAAGAGACGACACAAGCACTGAGACGACACACACACAGAGACGACACACACAGAGAGATGACACACATACATAGACGACACAAAAACTGAGAAGACACACACAGAGACGACACACACACTGAGACGACAAACACAGAGACGACACACACACAGATACAACACACACACAGAGACGACACACACACAGAGACAACACACGCACAGAGACGAAACAAACACAGAGACGACACACACAGAGACGATACACACACAGAGACGAAACAGACATAGAGACGACACACGTACAAGGATGACACACACACAGAGACGACACTTACACGGAGACGACAAACGCACAGAGACGACACACACACAAACAGAGAAGACACACAGACACAGAGACGACACAAACAGAGACGACACACACACAGAGACGACACAAACACAGAAACGACACACACAGAGACGACACACACACAGAGACGAAACACACACAGAGACGAAACACACACAGAGACGACACACACACAGAGATGACACACATCTTTTTGTATAGTCAATGATGCTATTCTCGTTCATTTTATAGAATTCGCATGTTTCAATATGCTTATTTGAAGCAGTGTCACAAACAGTGTCCTCAAGTGGCGAATCACATTCCGCCACAGCCAAATAAAAATCATTGGGCTTATAATCATAGTATCCATTGTCTTCACAACGATGACATAGAAACCAAATTCTTTTGTTGTTCCAACAGTTGAATCGTTGACCCGGTTCCTCCTCCCAAAACAATCTAAAGCCACGACGATACCAGGATATGTGATTTTAGCAATAAACTAAAATCAAGCTTAGGATTCTTTCCAATCATACCAGGATATGTATTCTCGCACTGATTACATTTATCATAGTGGCAATTCGAGCATAGGTGCCCTCTAGGATGAGAGTCACACACCCCTTCAAGAAAGGAATTATAACCTTTAATTTGTACAGCATATCGTCTTTGGAATTTACACAGGTTGCATAATCTGCACTTCTCATCATACTCATCAATCATTGTACAATTCTCACATGATGACTAGCTGCCCAGAGTATACATGCATAGTGGACATGTAAGGAACATTTTTTCATGTGTTGACACTCTCACCACCAAAATAAAACTGAGCTAAGATCAACAAACTGAGTGGGATAGAGAGAGAGAGGAGTAAATCATCCTTGAACAACATCCTTCTCATGAAAAAAGTCTTAATTTTCTAAGCTAGTGTTTAAAAGCATATCCACAATATCATTTTCTCCTGTTGTGATTAATATGTCAATAAAGTGTGTAAATACCTTTGGACCACGGCGTAAAAGCTTCATGCAATAGTCTCATGACGGAGAATCAGTTTTCATTATATCGACAAGCATTCCCAGAGAAAATATCTTCCTTTGAATAGATAACTCTAGAAAATCATCATCTAGAATCAAACGTTTTTCCATAAACACAAGATTCCCCATGTTTCACTCTTTCTCAAATCTATCCATTTTTTAGAGTTCTAACACTCTCAAAACCAACTTCAGACTAACCAGGATTCTTTTTTCTACTCTAAAAAAATTCACGCTAGCCTACTATAGAAAGAAAAATATCTTCGATTTAGAAACAATTTAATGACTATAATTACAAGAATAATAATGACTGATTCAATTTGTTTTCATCAATATATTTCACTAGTGCATCTAATGCAGCCTGAAGTCTATTTATATGCACAATGTTCAGTTTCGCAGTAAAGCATAATTGCTCCTCCAGTTTAAATTTGCTCAATGATATCACGTATCTAGCATACATATCGTCCCATTCAAGGCTTAGTCTACATCCTCGTGTTTTTCCACAGCCACGTTAGTTACTCTCACCCTTGTATCATTGCTGCTACCTACTCCACCATCACGATCCAATAGTGTAAATGTTCCACTCATTTTCTTTACTAATATCCTCTCAAATAAACTATTCTCTCTCTGAATTCAATTCTCTTACTAATTTGAACTACAATGAAAATCACTCCTTTTATTTGAATTACTAATCAAGTTATCGTATACGGAGTAGCATCCGCTCTCTCTGATTGGTCCCAAAAATGTGTGTTGCCTCAGAAACCCGTCTGCTTGCATCACACAATCTCGTCCATGGTTCCAAATATAATGTATTTGATCGCTTTATAGGCCCATAATATAGAGGGCTTGCTGGCATTATGCAATCTCGTCCCGAATCTCGTCCTGTGGTGCTTATTAGCACACTACTGGTATATTGAAGGGGATGTTCGAATAAGTCAGATGACACCATGCCCATTCAGGTTGTCAAAAGTACGCATGTGCAGTATCTCTGGAACGGCTGAGAGTAATAAGTCAAAACTTTCAGGACGCGTTGAGGGGATATTGAACTAATTTCAAAGACCCTATGTGCATAGTAGCTTATTAATTGGATATTTCTTCGGTTTCTCAGGTACGGCTAGGGAGATCAAGTTCCAGGCCATAATGTGGAGGATGGTCTGTATATTTGTCTATATTCAAGGTTTTAATAGATAGATAGATAGATAGATAGATATATTTCTCACAAAAGCCCCATGGGTCATGGATAATAAAAATACAACAAAACGAATAAAATATAATAATAAGTTCAAACACTTTTGAAAATAACACTACGATAGAAAACCCTCCTGATGTCTCATCCCCACACCCACAAAATTTCCCAAATGTCTAATATCCACTTTGCAACTACTTCCTATTTTATTTTCTAAACACCTTCTATCCATGACATCCCTCCCAAAAATTTCCCTTCTAAGTACTTTCAGTTCCTCACAATAACACATAAAATTATCTAAATCTTCAGACTCCCCACACATCGGACAAGAGAAGAGACCACGCCGTACCTTAACCCTCCCTAAATACTTTCGTCTCCCCCCAAGCGGCATAAAATTCTCTCTTACTGATAAGATCCATTTTAAAGTATCATTTTGGAGCCCAAATTTTAGATATATTTCTTCTCCCCAGGCTTTTTAAATGTTTCTATATATTCCAAGGGATTGTGACTTAAACTTGTCTTCTTGCCAAACCTGGATCTCTTGATCTTGTAGCACCTTTTCAACAGCTTTTGCAATCAATACTGTTTCCACCCCTGGTCCAATGCCGTCATTCCACCAGCCTGATAGCCCACATTTGTCTAGTATACTCTTAATTTGCGTGGGCCAAGAATCTTTTCTTTTGTCTAATAACATTTGATTGGAAGCATTTTTGTTAACCGATAATCTAGCATAGCAATAATATTTTCCCAATAACCTACCATGCGTACTAAATGTTTATTTCTTAAGCTAAAAAACCCAGGTCACCCTTTATAACAATGCTATTAAACTTTTTATCTAACCCTATTAATCTTTTAAAAATAATGTAGCTGTATCCTCTCCATTTCCATCCCCCTTTGGTGTCCCCATATCTCTGCCCCATAATGTATAGCAGGTTCTAATCTACTTGCAAAATACGCTTTTGTAGCTTGATATCTTTTGCTCCTATATACTTTACACAACTCTTTAAAAATATGCCAGTCAAACTTTTGCCTTTACATGACATTAGAGTTATTTTTCTTGTCCACTTACCATTTGAAACATGTCTAGAGCCTAGGTAAGCATACTCTTTCACTACTTTTATAACTCCTCTCCCGTAACTAGAATTTTCTTCAGATGCCTTCGCTCCTCTTGCAAAAACCATTACTGCTGTCTTCTCTAGATTTAAAACCAGTCTCTTTTCCTTAAAATACTTTTCTACACTCTCTAATGCATGCTGCAGATTCTCTCTGCTATTTGCCAATAAAGCTATATCATCGGCGTACAAAAGTGCAGACAATTTTTTATCAAATAATTGCAATTTACTTACCCTCCTTTCCGTTAAATAGCTGTCAATGTCATTAATATACGATGAAAATAACTTCGCAGACAAAGTGCAACCTTGTTTTACCCCTAGCCTGCTAAATATTTCCCTCGATATTTCCTTACCAACCCGCACAACAATCTTTACCGTCAAATACAATTGCAATAAAATTCGCACAAACTGATGCGGTAATCCTAAATTAATAAAACAATGCAAAAGAATTTCCCTATTTACACTACCGAAAGCACCTTATAATTACAAAAAGGCCACAAACAGCTTATCCTCTTTTTTCTGGTATATTTTCTAATTAGACTGGTTAAAAATGAAAATTTGATCTATAGTACTATAATTTTTGCGAAATCCTGCTTGTATTTCAATAACTCTCTGTGATTTTTCTAGTCACTTATCTAATCTATTCCCTACCACTTTCGCTAAAAGTTTGCTTACACCATTGCCCAAACAGATCATGCGGTAATTCCTGAGATCCATGCTATCCCTTTTTTTATATAACGGTATGGTGACAGATATAATCCATTGCTCTGGCCATTGGGGGTTGTTGATAATGGACGAAAATGTTAAAGCGATGATTTGGATGACCCATACTTTTACCCATTTCCATACTTGCATTGGGATTCTGTCTAAACCAGAAGCTGAATTATCCTTCATTTTTTTCACGGTCTTAACTATTTTATCCTCGGTGACAGATTTTAACAATTAGTAGTCCTCTTCCTTCATCCGTCTCTCTGTAGTTTCTTCCTCAAACATGTCCCCAACAATATGGAACTGCTGAGCCTCTGATTGCCGTGGAGGAGGTAACTCAGAATTGCGTGAAAAAACTAGAGCTTCTCGATCACGAGTGGGCCCACCTTCTCAAATAGTGATGTTATTATGTAGTTCTTTCTGTTTGAATTTGTTTTTCTTGCCAGTTTTTCTTTTTTTTTTCTTTTTTTGTTTGTGCTCTGTCTTTTTCTGTTGATTGTAAGACAGGTTATTAATAAAATTCATTCATTCATTCATTAAATTTCCATCGGATGTGTAGCTCCTGATTTCTTCTAATTCCTTATTTTCTAAGTAGTCCGGCCATCTTGTTGCCTCGATTGTACCTTTTTCTTCATTTGTATTCCCAGTTGATTCTTTAAGAAGCTTCCAAAACTCTTTTGATTCATTCTTTCTAAAGACTAACCTTAGCCTTTCAGCTTTTTCAATCTCAAACTTCCTTTTTTACCTTTATTAGATTATTAAATTCCTTTCTCTCCCTCTTGTAATTCTGATGCAGTTGTTGAAAATCATCTCCTTCTTCATTTAATCTCAATACCTCCCATGCCTCCCAAAGTTCCTCCCTTTTATTTCTACACTCCTCATCATAGAATTTCCCAATAGCCTGGTTCCCTCTATTTTTGCATATTTTCTCTCCCGCGCCGTAAACTACCCTACCCAAAATCTCTAGCGCTGAATCAACATTCCCTTCTTGGGCCAATTCTACACTTCTATCCAGTAAATCTTGATTACATAATTCCGTCATTGATTCTTCAAAATTATTCTTATCATTTTCCTCCACTCTTAGTCTTTTATGAATTCCACTCCCTGGATGAGATCTACTTTTACTACTATGCTCCTTAATTTTGGAGGCGTCTTCCACGACCTCTAAAGTTGCACTGATAAGAAAGTGATCGGAACCTAGGACCATTAATACACCAAAATCTACTACCCTTTCACTCAAAGACAGACTAGTTACAATGTAATCAATTATGCTTGGAGAATGCCCTGACAAACAAGTAACTCTCCCAGATTTTTACCATTTCCAAATCTACCATTTAATATCATTAAATTTTCATACCCGCAAAATTCTAGCAAATTTTTACCTCCGTTAATTCTACGACGGGCGTGGTCCCTACTTGTCCTCTGTGGGAAAGTTTTAACAATATCTTCTAAATTAATAGTGGATATATCATCATGAACAGAACCCAAAACCGGTAAATTTCTACACACGCCCCTGTATAAGCATTAAAGTAAGCATCATTAATATGATGCTTGTCAGAACAGTTTTAACCATATAGAGCTCTTAAGATTATGCAGATTTTTTTTCCGTTTAATTGGATAACTTTCCACGTACCAAGTCGTTCAAGGTTGTATAGTATAACTATTATTAAATTTATTCAAATGACATACGATAATTGACAATATTTTTTGTTCAAGTTTCCTGAATTCTGCTTCTGTTTTAGTTTCAGATATGTCTGACCATTACCCCATTTTGGCATAATGGTTATAAATTTTCACGTACCAAATCGTCCAATGTCGTATAGTATAACTATTATTAAATTTATTCAAATGACATACGATAACTCACAGTATTTTTTGTTCAAGTTTCCCGACTTCTGCTTCTGTTTTAGTTTCAGATATGTGTGACCATTACCCCATTTTGGCATCGCATTCAGTTCAAGAACATGAAATTTTAAGGCGCCAAAATTAACCACAATTGGAAATCTTTGAATTTATCGGATGATACTATAAAACCTCTTAAAGAGGAATTGGGTAAAATAGATAGATCGTCATTGTATGAAGAAAATTATGTGGATACCGCTTTCCAGCTCTTTCATTGTATTGTTATGGAAAAAATGGAAGAATGCTGTGAAGAGAGTGTATTCTGCAACTCCAGGAAATTTTCCTCCTGGTGTCCGTGGGTTTTCTAAACGTCTTCTTGACTGTATAAACAAGAAGATGAGAATGTAGACCGATGAAACGTTCATTAGAAGGATATAAAAAAAAATATAATAACTTGTTTCGTAAAATTCTAAGAAATTAAAAGGAAAAGTAATTTTTTTTATTTTCCGATTTGAGGGAACAACGGTAAGAAAATATGGAAAGTTATGAAATCAGTTTTCAAGCCTGGTTCTAAAAGTTCTGATATGCCAAAACAGCTGATCTAAAAGGGAGTAGTTATAAAGAATGAAATTGAAATTCCAGGGGTTTTACCATCTTTTTGGTGAAGTTAGAAGGGAAACAATAGATGCAGTTCTGATCTCTCGTCACAGCTATAAGTATTTTCTTCCTCCTCCATGTAGGGATTCGATGGGGTTGGATCTAGTTTTTGATTATGATGCCGTGAATATATTTAAGAATCTTAAAAGTAATTCTTCATCAGGATATGATGCAACTAATGCCAAAATGTCAAGGTAAGTGGTCAAGCTCTGGTTGAATCACTTATTGTTGAACCTTTCGTATGAAAAAGGTACTTTTCCGGATAATCTAACGAAAGCGAAAGTAATTCTCTTTTTAAAGGAGGAGATCCATCAGATGTATCTAATTATAAACCAATTTTACTTTTATCTACTTTTTTTAAAATTTTTGAAAAACCAATACATATACAACTTGCAAAATTTTTGGAATTCGCTATCCCTATTTATAAATAAAATGATGGATGAGAGTAAAATTCCTATGGCAATACTTTTGAACATAAACAAGGCATTTGATTGTATGTCCCATGAGAAACTGCTTGGTATGCTAGGCCTTTTTGGGGTAAGAGGCCATCTTTTTTTAAGGTTTCAAAGTTATCTAGAAAGTAGAGTAATTGTAATTAATAATAATCATACATCTTCGAAGACAATGAATTGCGGAATGCCGCAAGGTTCGATTCTTGGCCCTCTTTTATTTATTATTCACATTAACGACTTGCAGTTTAATTTTGAACCCCCTCCCCCACTTTCTTGCTGCAATTTGTGCCCTCAGACTTCACTGCCTGACACAAATTTGGATTCGAGTTCTGACTAATTGTTACAGGGCTTTGCAGATGACATAGTCATTGGAAGTGCTAATGGGGTTTTTGAGGTACTGGTTTATCGACAGAAACTGACGATGGAACAAGTTTACTTGTGGAGGGATGCTAGCAAGATGCTAGCAAGATGACTATAAACATTAAGAAATCCCACATTATACTATTTTCACGAGTAGGAAAGTTTCAGTCTTCTTTCGCAGGTCTCCAAACTGCCAAAGGCATGATTCAGAGACCAGAATGTGGATTTGTAAAGTATCTGGGTATGTGCATCGATAAAAATTCTTCTTTCAAACAACATTCTACAGTGGTGGGCCTAAAAACTTCTAGAAATCTGAGAATAATAAAAAAACTTAAGCATTTAATTTCTTAGAAAGATGCTTTAACATTCTTTTTGTTGTTGATACAGTTTCATATACAGTCCCACGGCGACACTTAAATCCCATACAAATACAATTAACAAAATAAATAAAAAAAACATTAAACCTAATTAACGAAAAAGATTATTTATTTTATCTAGATATTTTGGGAGTTTTAATTGCTCAGTTTTTGTTTACAAATACTTTCATTCTCTTTTACCAAATTGCTTTTCGGGAATTTTTTTTCTGCGGCTGAAATGCGCCAGGGAATATCACGAGATAGAAGCCTGTTGGTTGCTTCGTGTGCGCCCTGTGTTTGGTCTGATTTTAAAGTTGACATTTTATGTTCACAAGTTTGGAATGGCCTACCAGAGGCAATTAGAAGTCAACCTTGTCTTGCATCATTTAAAATAAATCTAAGAAAACATCTGAGTAACAAGCGTTAAATAATAGTAAGTAATTTAAAATGATATTGAATATAAATAAAGGTAAATAGATACTTCTTTATTATTTTAGTAGTATTTTTGACAGTTATATCAGATTTTGTTTTCTCTCGTTGAGCTTGAAATTTAAATTATGTTTTATTGATTTTATTTGAAATTTTTGGAGGCAATTTGAGTTCATGCTGGCTGGCAAATGGAGGACTGCTACTATGTGACGTAATTAACAGTGTAATTTAATGTTTCCTCAACAGGGTTGTCCTAGAAGGCCAAATTAATATAGATTAGGGGCCACAATTTATTTTTGAAATGTGTTTGTGAGTGTATATTTAATTAAATTAATCAATTATTAAAACTAATTAAAGTATTATTAAAACCGAACTGTATCTGAATCTTAACAATGATAATTTTTGTCCAAAATACGAATATCAACCCAAAATCCAGATTTTTAAGGCGAACCAAAAAAGCTTTAAAACTAATCCTTTTATTAATCAATAAGAAATAGATCAATTTAAATCATAGAAATTAGTTCTAAATACTTTTTGAACAAAATAATGTCTTCAGAGCAAATTAAAGAGCTGAATTGGGCCTTACGCGAGCCGAAATAATGTCAAACAGTATTTCAGGCGTAAAAAGAACATAAATCCCCATGAATAGATAAGTAAAACTCAAAGTCTCGGAGCAGTTTTACAAATATTATAATTTAATGTAAAAAATGGGAGCTGAAGGAAGGAGCGTTGGCCGTCCACCACATACAGAAGAGTCTTGGTTCAAACAGCTAGTAGCAACATACTCTAACTCTTTAACTCAAACTGTAACCGAATATATGTAATAACAAAACATACTGATTCTGAATATGTAAATACATTAATTTTCACGTTACTCCTTAAAAACTATTAACAGATGCAAATTTGGATAATTTTAAGAAAAGGAATTAAACTCCCCTTAACTCTCTTCATTTAGATCCTTGAAAATTTAAGAAAAGGGGTACGATCTTGATGAAAACTATACAATAAATTCAATTTTGTATGATTGACCTAAAGCCACCTTCTGCAAAAGTGAAATTTCCCCTGTTTCCTATGGAGTGAATATATATATATATATATATATATATATATATATATATATATATATATATATATATATATATATATATATATATATATATATATATATATATATATATATATATATATATTATATATATATATATATATATATATATATTATATATATATATATATATATATATATATATATATATATATATATATATATATATATATATATATATATATATATATATATATATATATATATATATATACATATATATATATATATATATATATATATATATATATATATATGTACATATATATATATATATATATATATATATTATATATATATATATATATATATATATATATATATATATATATATATATATATATATATATATATATATATATATATATACATATATATATATAGATATATATATATATATATATATATATATATATATATATATATATATATATATATATATATATATATATATATATATATATATATATATATATATATGTATATCATATATATATATATATATATATTATATATAT
>CM051260.1:582060-657060 GCA_027921565.1 Artemia sinica | reverse complement strand
TAAATTAGAGGTACTGGTACAAAGAAAGTGAATAATTGACTTTGTCGACTTAAATCTAGTGGAGTCCTCTTACCAAATAATTTATTCGTATTACATCATTTTAATTTTATAATAACAATAATCATAATACATTATGTTTAGAGTTTAAGGACTAGAATTTGAGAGTCACCGCCTTCATTGAGAAAAACCACAAGATCCTTGGCCTTTCGTTATCTGAAGATTCAATGCTGTTCTTAGAGCATTACTCGCTATTATATTGGCCAAAGATTCCATATTTGGGAATTATTTACGTCAGAAGATTACTGGAATGTCCCTATAATTAATCTTATCATAAGTAATCTTGAAAATTGTCAGTCATCGAAGTTGTATACAATGCAGTCTTCTGAGTTTTATGACTAAGTTTGAACTGTTTAGTGTAGAAAGTTAAAGTCAAAAGAAAGTTTTTGAATCTTGGCTCATTTCAATTCAACATCATTAATGTTCGGAGTCTGCAAAGTGCAGGCTAAGCTGTTGCGGCGAAGAGAAATGTTAATAAATTCCGAGTGAACATTTGATGAGTCTGGGCGGAGGTTTCAAGTCTATGGGTAGAAAAATGTGCCCTTGCTAACCCTGCAAGTTTTTAAAGTAGTTGCACCGGTAGGGTAGCTTGATTGTAAAGATTCAAGGAATAAGGAAAAGTATAGAAAAAAGAAACACTTAGCAAAACAGTTTTGCTTATAGAAACAAACGTGAATAAGAATCAGAAAGGCTAAAAAAAATTGCAGATTTTAAAATAAAACCATAAAATTACTACAAAAACAGAAGGAACAAACGAATAACTATAATATATTGGAAATAAAGGGGGGAGGAGAGAGAGAGTGTAAATATACAATTCAAATAGACGATCGAGCTGCTTTTGTCCAAAGATGACATCTTTCATCTTTGGGAGAGTTATTTAGAAATTGAATAGTAACTCCCATATGGTTGTTATTTTGTTATTACTTTCTTAAGTTTCTCGAAGTTGTTCAGTTTGCATTTTCTTTTTTTTATTCTACAGGGTTGTTAAATGTGTTGGGACGACTAGAGCCTTCTGTTTAAATATGCATAAACAAAAAGCCGTCCTTCGTTCTCCTGAAAACAAAAAAAACAATAAAATTACAGACTATAAAAGAAACGATAAAAAAAACGGAATATGAAAAAGAAACTACAAAATAAATACAGAAAAATATAAATGTGTACTTGAAACAGACAATTGAGCTGCCTTTTCCAATGATGAGTTTAACTTCCGTTTCCAAGTTACTTTCATCCTGTTTTTTTTTTATATTAGTCACAGTTGGTTGGCTTGGCTTTTCATCTTTTATTCAAGACGTTTGTTAAAAACGCTTAAATGTGCAAAATCACTTAATGGTCTAATTAGTATTTATCTTGATATCGTGAATGATAAGAGTAAGATTTTATATTTGGAAGAAGCTTCAAACTTTAATTGTCTGCAATTACAAAATAACTGCAACGTCTTCAAACTACGTTTTAATTTTTAAGTACTAGTTTCAAACATCAATTAAAAATATGTTTTTGCACGGAATGCGTCATGATCTGGGCTTCCCGCGCAACATGTAATACGCATTATGCGTGCGAATACCTGTGAAACTTGAATAATGAAAATAATTTGGAATAAAAAACGAACCAAACGGTTTAGTGGTACCTCGATCTATTTTATCCAATCCAATATACTCTATGCACCATCTGGATTAGACTAAAAAGAACAGTAACGTAGATGCAAACAAAAGCTTAGATTTAAGTTCTTACAGCAAAACATACCTGAAGAAAATAAGAGAAAATATCGAACATACATTTTTAAACATAAATCATCTTTAATAGGTGTTAATGAAATTAATTAAGAACTGTGTTTCTTATCTTTTATTGAGAAACAGATCCCATATTAAGGTTTCCATGGGACATTTTAAGCTGATCACATCTTCAAGAAGGTCAAGTGTATTGTAGGTATCTCTTTGCCAACGCGTTTTGGACAAGTTATTGCGAAATCTTCTCTGGTTTTAACTATCCATTTGCTAACCCCAAGTGAGATAATGAAGGTTATATAAATGTTTTTTTTTATGTAGAAAAAAGGGTCAGAAACCAGAAAAACGAGTCCAATTATTATTAAGATTATGCTGAGGGGTCAAATATTCTCCACCACCTGGTCTACCTTTTGGAGTTGGCACCTATTCTGCTGCGCGTGGGTCACTATCTACGCCACACCTCTGTGATGCACATGGACCTTTTTGGGCCATGAGCGGTATACTGCAACCACCTGTGGCGCACTTCCACTGCGTTCACAATTCTTGAAAAGTGGCGATCCCCTCGTTTTGGTGTTACTTGTGCAAGGTTCTTCCGCGTTTTCGAAAAATGGACATTGTGATTTCAAATAATTTCTTTCATGCAACTTCAAGTTTAATAGCTTAGTTTTTATGAATATTGTTCGTAAACTCAATTTTTCCCAGAAAAGAAGCTTAGCACAGGACTTTTAGAGTAAATTGTTACAATACTATCTAACACAACTATTTACGCTGAGGCTTTAACAATGAGGTTTTCTAAGACAACCAAAACTTAAGTCAAATATTTATTTTGAATACCAAAAGTGATACTAACGACTATTAAGTTTAAAAATTATTTTTATAACTGTAAAAAGTAATTCTTCGGATTCCTCAAAGCAAAATACATCAGCTATGAGGCCCCAGGAATGTTTTGTTTATTGACTCTAAGTGTTGATAATTTCTTAAACCACATTGGCCTGACATAACATAAAGAAAGAAAAACGAGCAAAAATGGGGTTTTTAAAGGCCAAATGAAAATACTGAAAAAACACAACAAAGCGAATGTATCGAGAGGAAAAAGACCTCTCTTCTTCAACGCGAAACGAAATAATGTATCCAAGGAAAGTGCCGAAGAAAAAAACAAGAAAAAACAGACGCGGAAAGTCAATGGGAAAAGAACCAAAAAACCAAAGAAAAAACCAAAAACTTAAAAGATGAATAAAATTCAATAAAAGCCAAAAATTATAAGAATTAAAACCAAATACCTAACAAACATAAAAGCGAGTTGTTGGCCAATATCCGCTATTTGCACAAAATACAAAAAATTATGAACTGCCATCGACGGATACTAGCGAACAACTGAGGAATAAAAGAAAAGAAAACAATTCATTCACTCAAAAACAAAACGAACCAGCAATTAAATAAGTTGGAGAACTATGTCATCTTATTTCGGATTTTAATTATTGCATTTCTTGCAGACACTCTTTGAGAACTAAGGGGTTGTTCACGTGTTTGATTATATGACTGGGAAAGTCATATATGACTGAAATAAACCTTGAACCGCTTTCCCAGTTTTTTTTGTGAAGAAAGACCTCAGAAGAAGAAAAATACATGAAATGATTAAAAATATAAGACTTGGTTCTTAATTCGTGTTTTACAGAATGTATGTTTTTAAGCCTAAGTGTAGATTAGTGTATTTTTCTTTCCTGACACCAAGTGGTTTACGTACAGTGGATGCACCAAAAATGTCAACCCCAAGTGAATGCGACTCAGTCTAAAATAGGAACCAACGGTATTGGTAAAAAAAAAATCACAGAATTTTTTAGCGTTCAATTGAGATGTTTCAACGCGTTACGCAAGGTCTAGTAGTAAAAAAGGCTTAAATCTGACAGAAAATAATAAAAACGGTCATTTTCGCCAGACAACACGGTTTTGTCTACCAAGACTAGTAACGCAGGAATAGAGATAAAACTCACCAACAATAACTTGTCGTCTCATTCTTTCTTTTGCGGGAAACGCTGAGGCAAAAGCAACTGAAATAAAAAGTGCAATATTACCTATCGAGAATACTTAATCAAACATGAATATTCATAACTTCAGAGAAGTAAGTGTAGGACTCCAATAACTGAGCCATCAGAGATCTAATAGAAACTGTGCAACAAAAAAATGGCACTTATCTGTTATAGCAACAACAATCAAGAAGTGAAGTTTTAATTCTAATGAAATATACCTAAGTATGATGAAAAAATAAAAAATTGTGGAAACTTCATTAGAGAGTATGGAAATCAGGCCCCCCAAAATGCATTATATAAATGGTTTTTAATGTAACTTAACCTAACCAAAATACGGTACAAGTGCATTAAACGTACTTTTTTATATACTGTATATGGAATGTCAAACTGGAGATACTAAAGATACCGGGACAGATACCCGCCAGACTGGCTTTTTCAAGAAACCTCTATTAAGAATTAGAATGCAAAGAGTAGTTTTCATTGCATTTACGATATATAAATTGTTGTTTTTAGGGGTTTAGGGGGGGGAAGGTACCTTGGTTAGATTAGGTTACGTATTTAATATATGGAATGCTTTACCACTCCCCACCCCCCAGCCCCCTAATGTGAAAATATATAGCCCAAATTTGTATCTAAACTATTATATATTCATTCTATTTTATTTTATTTCATTAGCATTAACCAAACTTGACTTCTTTAGCAGTATGTAAAAGAGTACGTTTAATGTACCGATACCCAAAATACCAACTAAAATATTTAATTAAAATATACCTACAACGTAGTGTATATACACTCTTACGCCAAGCTGAAAGAAACTACGGAAAGAAACCGGTTCTCTTCAACTAAGAACTTGAGTGTTGTTGCCATAACAGATAAGTACCGAAAAATTAATTATAAAATATATTGCTAGGTTTTATTTAAATGTGGCAGACATCTTGTGCAAAGGATGCGCGGGATGGGCAGGTTATGATTATTTTTTTTCCTTTTTTCCCTTTTTATTTTTTTTTTTAAGTAAAGATAGCTGTTAAAATACATTAAAAAGTTCAAACTTAATTATTTTTGCCTTCGGATAATGGTTAAGGGTGTTAGGTTGACAAAGTTTGCACTAAATACTTTGAAAACGGAACCTGACATGGCATTTAAAGTCCTCATTTAGAAAAGAAAAACGATTTAGAAAACCCGAGAGGATATATGAAAACTACGAATGAAGACATGGAAAGAGAAATAGCCGATAAAATAAAGTTATGCGGTTCCTCCTACAAGAAATGTGTAAGCAGAAAAATAATTTCAAAGGCGAGACCCCAGAGATAAACTACTATGCGGGTATACTTTGATTAAATATTTAATGTAAAGAGTTAGTTAGGTTGGGTATTTAATATGGTGCATTCTGGGCGGCCTGCTTTCCATAATTCTCTGTTGTAATTTCCATTATTTTATTACTAAAGTATTATATTTCCATTATATTTCGGTATATTTCCTTATGATTACTTCTTTTTGAGTATGATTACTTCACTTCTTGAGTTTGGTCAGTATAATGCGCAAGTACTCTAAAATGTATCAATAGTCTAGAATTTTGTGTTTAGAAACTGTATTTTCAAAACAGTTTTGTCGCAGGAGAAGAAGCAATAGCCTAAGTTTTAAATTAAAGGAAATGACAGAAACTCTATTTTCCCTATGAGTAGAAAAGGATGCATGACAAACATGCCGAAGTTAAAAAAAACGTTAGAAGGTAAGGGGCTATAACCTCCAAGTCAAATTTTAAATTCAGCTCTAGCCACAGTGCTTAGTGCTCAATGCAATTCTATGGTCTATGTGTCTCAGGAACTACAGCCTTATAGTCCCCTAGGTGTGGCTAAACCTTCTCCTTCATTTTTTTTTTTGTATTTTAAGTGTATTTTGTAAGTACTTTAAGTATGCTGTAAGTTGGAAGCAAGGAAAAAAACATCATGCATACACCTTGTTGCAAATTTAGATAACACTACTACAGAGAGATATCCAAAAGGAATTCGGATGACGAAATATTGAAAAATAAACAAATAAGTAAATAGATAATTCTCAACTACTGGGGATAATATGCTAGCATAACGCCACTTTCCGTCGAGGAAAAGAATTTTCAATATACGTTTTCTTATAATCATCTATTTGATGCTGGCATACCCACCTTCTCATATTTCGTGTTTAAAAGGCTTGCAATATAAAGGATACTTTTCCTGAAGAAAAAAGAAAAAAATTTAAATAAATAAAAAAATAGCATATCATGAATATTTAAAATTCCTCCTATTTTTTGCCATAGTTTGCATCATCTGGTCTTATGAACTTTTTGAAAAAAGTTTTCGTCCAGCTCCACCTTAAATCATATTTCCAAAACTAGTAGACCAATTTGGCCTGTTGGCCAACAAGACCAAAAAAGAACTTTTGGCCAAATTTTTGGCCAACTTTTTTTGTTGGCCAACTTTTTCCTGAAGGTTGAAGAAAATGCAAACTTGCGTTGAGATGAGGCAAACTGAAGCATTTGCAGTGTGCTAATCTTTTTTCCTTGATTAATGCTGACTGCCATTTTTATTAACTAAAAAGCTTTGGTATTTGCGTTTATGTTTAAAGCATATTTCTTAGATAACATTTTCGATATCTTTTATTGCCAATCTGTTTATTATGACTGGACATGGACAACTTAATCCATCAGAAAGTTCTTCAACAAATTTCACAAAATTAGAAGACGGATTTGTTCAGCAAAATATTTGTTTCGGATGCTCCAGTCGACACAGTTACATATTACCGCTGTCCCATCTATAGGTCGTATCTGGTTTTCTTTAACTTCTAAAATAATTGACATAAACTGTTTGATAAGCTGTTCTCAGCGGCTGGATCAACTAAACCCTGTCGGTCAAGACGATAGAACCGTGATTACCCTTCTGATAAGGTTTTTACCAATTTATCTCGGACGTGTGAAAAAGCCAAATACAACCTTTAGACATGACAGCAAAGATATGTGGCTTTATATTTCTCTAAATAGTAATATCCTGAGGAAATTAAAGTCTACTATTTGCGTTGCTATAAGAGGGCCGAAACTCTGACAGATCAATAAATTTTTGTTTCCCAAATTCATCCTACCATTAGCTTATCAGACGTTTTGGTAAAAAAAAAAAGAAAACAAAAAAAAACTTACCAACAAAAATAAGCAGTATGTAGAATACATTCTTCATAGTTAAGATTGTTTGGGTTTGCAAGCTTAAACTATACTAAAAGATCGATGCGAGTGTGTCCACTTTAAGAATTCTGCCATACTTAATATTGCGTAACATTTGTCCCTGGCGCAGAATTGTGTGTCAATAGCCACTTAATGACGGTTTTTTTTATACATAATATTAACGATTATACTGATATGTTTTCTCTGGACATGGGTGTAGCAAAGGGTGAGTAGTCCGGGTACTAACACTTCAACATTTTATGGTGAACAGACGTGTAAGTTGGGTCGTTTTGGCTTTACAAAGAGATCAAAGATCTATAGGACTACAATTTTATTTCAAGGTGAAATGAATGGTTGAAACTGGTTATTTGTAACAGCATATTTTTAAATGTTAATTATGTATCATAATGCGCAATAATGTTGACTTTCAATGAGCGAAAAGGATCATTCAGGCTATTAAAATAGTTTAATACATTATGTGCTATATAAATAATACGTTAATTCTTAAATTAAATAGCTACACTTCATTTAAAAATAAGTTCTTAGACGACACGGGGTAATAATGAGGGAAGAGGAATAAAGAGAAGAAAAAGAAGATTAAAACGCAGGACAGATAAGCAAGGTAATTTTCTTTTCATCTTTTCTCTGACGATGACATTAGGTGGCTGTTTTGATGCATCTCTGTTTATAAAGCCGGAGGCAATTCATTCTGACGCTATCAAACAGCTCGTGATACAGAACTGTAAGTAAGGAGCGACACGGCTCAAAAGTAACCAAAACTATAAAAAATGATTCGATATTAACAGATGCACCAAATATTTGGCTTATTATGGTGATTCCAAATATATATGATTCATTAAGTTTTGTTTAACCAATTAAAAGCCACGAGCTTGAGAAAATTTGCTTGATTTTGAAAAATGGGAGAAGCTCCCCTTAAAAGTCAAGAAATCTTAATGAAAATAACACCATCAAATTTAAACTATCCGAGAACTCTATTGTAGAAGTTTATAGCTCACGTCTGCAAAAAATTAAATATAAAATAAAAATTAACACGCATCCGTAATCTTTCTTCTGGCATAAAAATACAAAATTCCACATTTTTTTCCGATGGGAGCTTGAAACTTCTACAGTAGGGTTCTAGGATACTTTGAATGTGATAGTATGATTGTCCTTAAAATTTTTACACTTTTAAGGGGTGTTTCCCACTTTTTTTCGAAAATCAAGCAAATTTTCTCAGGCTTGTAGCTTTTAATTTGTTACACAAAATTTTATGGACCTTATACGTTTGTAATCGCCATAATAAGCCAATTCTTTTGGTTATCTGTTAAGATCATAATTCCACCCTACCCTATTTTTCCTTCCACTCCTATTTTCTCTCAATGTTGAGCAATCGAAATTTTCAAATATTGAGACAGCCATTTTGTTCAGCATAGTGGGAAAGCTCAGTAACTATGTCTCTGGGATAACATGACCCCCCAAAGGCCCTGGGGAAAGGTCTTTAAGAGATGCAGTTTGCCCATTGTTAATGTGTAGCATTTCTTATTGGGAAGTGTACCGACACTTCTTAGGGGGAGGGGGTTTACACCGTGGGGACTTACCATGGGGAAAATTTTCTATTGGGAGGGAATTTTCCGGAGGGTCAAATCTCCAGAGGAAATTTTACACTCGGGGAATATGCCAGAAAGCCTATACGAAACTATTTTGATTTATCTAACTTTCTCATTGCAAACTCAATTTTACATGTGGAGATGTTAAAGGGAAACGTCCGGGGGAAATTTTTTATCGAATTGGAATTGTCTAGAGTATTTTTTAGTAGGGGGATTTTAAACGAGAGAAATTCTCAATAGGAGAGTTTCTCATTGGATAAATTTTCTAAAGGGAACTTAATGGGGAGGGGGCAACTTTCTACTAGGGAGAGGGGGAGGGGATATTTGTGGGATAAATTTTTATTTCCAGCATGATTTAAAAAAAAAATCAAAAACTAAATAATTTTTCAAATGAAAGTGAGCTAAGAAAAAATTTTCACCCGGAATCGTCCACAAGAAACTTTTCGGGTAGAATTTTCAGCTAGATTTGAATTGAACGGGATTATTTTTTTGGCGAAGGAGGGGGGCATTTTATGGGGAAAAAACTTTAGTGGGGGAATTTTCCGCTGGGAAAACAATTCTTCATGAAGGAGCTGCCGTATTTCCCAGCGTTATTTAAAAACGATCACAAATTAAATAAAAAGCAAGTTTTTTCGACTGAAAGTACGGAACAATATCAAAACTGAAAACAAACAGAAATTATTACGTATATGAAAAAGGTTAATCTTCCTCGAGACCTCGCTCTGTACGCTAAAATTTGACTTCGTGTCTGAATTCTTTAAGAACGACACCTGAAACACAAGGGCCGTTTAATTAGAATAATAAAGCCTTTTTAAAAGTGCTATAACAACTTTAGCGCAAAGAGCGTGGTATTGAGGAGGGGTAACCTTTTTCTTATAGGCCTACATAAAAATTTCTTTTCGTTTTAAGTTTTGAAAGTATTCTTTACTTTAAGTTGAAAAAACTTCTTTTTTATATTTAATTTGAGGTAAGAACAAATTATTTCGGGAGGTTTAAAAAACAGGGTGATCCTGAATCTTACTGATTTTGTCTAAAACAAACTTTTATCAACCAAATTTTCACTCTTAGGTTAACAATTGAGAAGTGCTTGAATTGTCAAACACCTTTGGTCCTCAGTTTTATAGATTATGAGCAAGCGTTCGATTTTGTTGATAGAAGAGCTTTAGCAAAGGTTTTATCCTTGTATGGTATTAATTAAAAAAACTTCTTCCACAAAATAAGTCTTGCAAAGAAAAGCAAAGAACTCCATTAAACCAAGAATGAGCAAAAATAAAATCAATTCAAATCAATTGATTTCAATAAGAATCAATTAAAATCAATTTGCGCTTTACTGAAAAAATATAAATGTTTTTACTTTTATAACTTTAATAAATCAAATAATATTAACATTTTGATTACTAAATATCAGTATATGTATAGTAAACCGACAATGCGCATTCATTTAAATTTTTTTCAGTAAAGTGCAAATTATGTTCTGGCCTTGGGAAGGCATAGGGGTTTTGAGCCCTACTCATGTTAATTTCTGCTCGTTTTGTTTTTGACTCGGTTATTTATTGTAATTTCTGTTCGTTTTGGGTTTCATTTATTTAGCGATGTTGATTTGTGGTACTTTCACGCTAGGTAGATTATTTGATTGTATTTTCGCTCATTTTTAGTTTAATGGAGTTCTTTACTTTTCTTTGAAAAACTTATTTTGTGGAAGAAGTTTATTTAATTAATACCATACAAGGATAAAACCTTTGCTAAAGCTCTTCTATCAACAGAATCGGACGCTTGCTCATAATCTATAAAACTGAGGACCAAAGGTGTTTGACAAGTTTTTTAAATTAATATCTGTTCGTTTTATATTGACATAGTCGTTTCAGGGAAAAAGAAAACAAAGCTTTAAACCTTTTCGTTTTTTTTAAGACTTTATAGCTTGGCCTGCTATTTGTATGCTGGAGAAAATTTTCAGCAATTTTTAACAACATACACCCTTTTAAAAATCTGGACACAAATAGTAGTAGTAAATTTAGTTTCATACCTCCTCTAGTTGACCTAAAATAGAAAACTTGATACCATTCGCAAAAAAAAAATCTGTTTACTTTCTTTGATAGCTTGGATACACTTACGCTATTTTGATTTGATTAAATTTTAAGAGCAGAAGTAGCCCCGAAAGTTTGAACATAATACCCTTAGTCATTCTTTGCATACTGCTGAGATGCCTTATTGGGAATTAGCATTAACACAGTGCATTTGATTTAATCTTAAGGCAAAATTTAGTTTTTAAACATAATGGGCAAGTGGAGGATGGGTCAGGGAGGGGTACTAGTTGCCCTCCAATCACTCCTGACTATGAAAAAGGGCATTAGCCCTTTTTATTTTCAATCGAATGACCCATTTTCGAAGTTCCTAAGACAACTCCTTCGATGCGAAGTACCCTGGTCTAAACAAAAAAACGAAAAAATAATAATACACTGTACCCACATCGATCTTTACTATGAAAATGTCAAGCCTTTCAATAACTTTCGAATATTAAAAAGGGCACTAGCCCTTTCAATTTCCAATCGAATGAGCTCTTTTTAATTTCTACGACAACGCTTTCTATAAACACCTTGTATGCCCCCAGGGCATAAATTACAACCCTTTCCCTGAGGGCTGTGAGGGGGTTTTCATCCTCAAAGACCTGTTTCCAGAATTTTCAACTACGTTAAACAAAATGGCTATCTCAAAATTTTGATTGGATGTGTTTGGGGAAACGGAGGGCATTTGAGGGGTGTTAGGTGCCCTCCAATCAGGTCCGACTATTAAATAGGGCACTAGCCCTTTAAATTTCCAATTGAATGAGCCCTTTTTGAAGTTTCTATGACCATGCTTTCTATAAAAACCTTATATGCCCCAGGGCTTAATTGCAACCTTTGACCTGAGGACTGTGAGGGGGTTTTAACCCTCAAAGACATAATTTCCACGCCTTTCAACTACTTTGAACAAAATATCTATCTCAAAACTTTGATTGGATGGGTTTGGGGAAATGGTGGGCGTGAGAGGAGGGTTGCTTGCCATCCAATCACTTTCGACTATCAAAAAGGGCACCAACCGTTTCAATTTCTAATCGAATGATTCCTTTTTAAAGTTTCTACGACAACACTTTTGTATAAAATAAAACCTTATATACCCCCTGGCATAACTTACAACTCTTGCCCTGAGGGCTCTGGGGGGAGTATCATCCCCTTAGATATAATATCCGAGCCTTTCAACTACTTTGAACAAAATGGCAATCTCAAAATTTTAATTGGATGTGTTTTGATAATTGGTGGGCATGGAAGGGGTGTTAGTTACCTTCCAATCACTTTCGACTATTCAAAAAGGCACTAGCCATTTCAATTTCCAATCAAATGAGCCTCTTTTGAAGTTTCTACGACAACGCTTTCTATAAAAACCTTAAATGCCCCCAGGGCATAACTTACAACCCTTGCCCTGAGGGCTTTGGGGGGTGTCACCCTACAAAACCTAATTTCCAGAAATTTCAACTACTTTGAACAAAATGGCTATCTCAAAATTTGATTGGATGTGTTTGGGGAAAACGCGGGCGTGAGAGGGGGGTTAGTTGCCCTCCAATCACTTTTGACTATTAAAAAGGGCACTAGCCCTTTGAATTTACAATCGAACGTGCCTTTTTTGAAGTTTCTACGATAAAACTTTCTATAAAAGTCTTATATGCCCCCAGAGCATAACTTGCAACCCTTGCCCTGAGAGCTGTGGGGGAGTCTCCTCCACAAAAACACAATATCTATGTGAAAATAAACTACGCTGAACAAAATGGCTATCTCAATTTTTTGATTGGGTGTTTTTGGGAAAATGGTAGGCGTGGAAGGGGTGTTAGTTGCCTTCCAATCACTTTCGACTATCAAAAGGGCACAAGCCACTCCGATTCCCAATCGAATGAGCCCTTTTCGAAATTTCTACGACAACTCCTTCGATACGAAGTGCCCTGTTTTGGGAAAAATACATTGTGCCAACATCGTTCTTTACTTAGGCAGCGCTATTACGCTGCCTATGATATATGCCCCCAGAGCATAACTTATAGCCCTTGCCCTGAAGACTGTGGAGGGAGTGTCCTGCTCAAAGGTATAATTTTCTGAACTTTAAACTGCGTGAAACAAAATGACTATCTCAAAATTTTGAGACTGTGGTCTGAAGACTGTGAAAGATTGTGGTGGGAGTGTCCTGCTCAAAGGTATAATTTCTTGAACTTTAAACTGCGTGGAACAAAATGGCTATCGAAAAATTTTGATTGGACGTGTTTGGGGAAATAGTGGGCGTGGAAGCGGTGTTAGCTGCCTTCCAATCACTTTTAACTATTAAAAAGGGCACAAGCAATTACAATTTTCAATCGAATGAGCCCTTTTCGAAGTTTCTACGACAACTCCTTTGATACGAAGTGCCCTGGTATGGAAACCAAAAAAAGAAAAAAAATGATACATTGTGCCAACATCGTTCTTTACTTAGGCAGAGCTATTGCGATGCCCATGACATATGCCCCTAGGGCATAACTTATAGCCCTTGCCCTGAAGACTGTGGAGGGAGTGTCCTGCTTAAAGGTATAATTTTCTGAACTTTAAACTGCGTGAAAAAAAAAGGTTATCTCAAAATTTTTAATTGATGTGTATGGGGAAAAGAAGGCGTGAGAGGGGGGTTAGTTGCCATCAAATCACTTTTGACTATTAAAAAGGGCACTAGCCATTTGAATTTCCAATCGAATGAGCGCTTTTTCCAGTTTCTACGACAACGATTTCAATAAAAACCTTATACCCCCCCCCCCAGGGAATAACTTATAATTTATAAAATTTTGATAGGATGTGTTTCGGGAAATGCTGGGCGTGAAAGTAGTGTTAGTCGCCTTCCAATCACTTTCGACTATTAAAAAGGGCACAAGCCGCTCCAATTTACAATTGAATGAGCCCTTTTCGAAGTTTCTACGACAACTTCTTTGACAAGAAGTGCCCTGCTCTAAAGCAAAAAAAAAAAAATAATAATAAATAATACATTATGCCAACATCGTTCTTATATGCCCCCAGGGCATAACTTAAAAACCCTTGCCGTTAGGGTTGTGTGGGAGTGTCCTCCTCAAAAATATATTTTCTATCCGGAAATCAACTACGCTGAACAAAATTACTATCTCAGAATTTTGATTGGATGTGTTTGGGGGAATGATGGGCGTGGGAGGGGGGTGCTAGTTGCCCTCCAATCACTTTCGACTATTAAAAAGGGCACTAGTGACTCCAATTTTCAATCGAATGAGCCCTTTTCGAAGTTTCTTGTACAACTTTTTCGATACGAAGTGCCCTGGTATGGAAAAAAAAAATAATACATTGTGCCAACATCGTTCTTTACTTAGGAAGCACGATTGCGCTGCCTATGATACCAGATAAATACTTTAAAGTGATTAGTGGTGTGTACGAGAATAACACTGCTGTGGTTAAGGTAGGAAATGAGGTTAGCAGCTGGTTTTCTATCAAATCATGGTTGCAGCGGCAGCTGCAGCCTAGTAAAGAGCGAACCACAACCCATAGTAATTAAAAGTTGAAAAACATGTTTTCAAAAAAACTGTCTAGTGAGGAAAAATTGCCATCTGACACTGAATCAGGAATAGTAACTATTGTTTCGGTTGATTTTAGAAGTAAAAGTTTATTGCTAAAAGGATTTTATGGTGATTTCGAAAAAGAGCCTGAAACCCCTTGAAAATGGCTTCAAATCAAAATAAGACGTGCACCATTGGAATCAGCATGGTCCAAAACCTCATGTAAAATAATTACAGTACCCCACCTTGAACACAAAGGAAAATGACTTTTTTGCATGGGTAGCACTGCTCTGTCTCCCTTTTTTTTCTAGCAGGGCAAGGGGGTGGCCAGAGCATCATAGAGAGGTGTATAATAGTTCATTCGAAAGAAAATTAGATTTTTAAGTGCCTTTTCTGAGTGACGAAAAAGATTGGAGGGCAAATAGCCCCCGCCCTCCCTACAGGCCCCCTCCCCCCTCAACTAGTCCTATAAAAATTTTGAGATAGCCATTTTGTTTAAATAGTTCAAAGCTCAAATATATATGGTTTTGATGATGATGTGGCCCTCCATAGTCCCTGGGGAAGGGCTGTGTGTGGTACCGGCGTATCAAAATCGCGCGTATTGATATCGTGCGTATTGGCATCGCATGTATCGTATCGGGAATATCGGTATCGGTATCCGCTGTTGTTTTTTTTTAGTCATTTTCTAGGCTCATTTTTTAAAGCATGTCCCGGCAAGTTATCATGTTACCTAGTTACCTAATAAAGAGCGAACCACAGCCGATAATAACGAAAAGTTAAAAAACGCATTTTGAAAAAAACTGCCTAGTGAAAAAAAATCTCATCTTACACTGACTCAGAAACGTTAACTGTTATTTTGGTTCGTCTTAAAAGTAAAAGTCTATTGCGAAAAGAACTTTATGGTGATTTCGAAAAGAGCCTCAAACCCCTTAAAAAATGGCGTCTGATCAAAATGAAAAGTGTACCGTTGGAATCAAAATGGTCAAAACCTTGTAAAGGGAAGTTACAGCCCCCCCCCCTCACTGAACAACAATGAAAATCACTTTTTTGCATCGGTAGTACTGATCTGTCTCCCGTTTTTTTTTTGTTTTTTTTCCTTTTTTTCAACAGGTCTAGCGGGCTACCACAACACCATAGAGAGATTCTTAATGGCTCATTCAAAAGCTATTTCTAATACCTACGTGCTTTTTATAAATTCTTTTAGTGTTTCAAAAAAATTCTTCCTTGGATTTGCCATAAATTTGCTGCTTACGCTGAATAACCAAGTAAGCAAATATATCGAAGAAGAGAAGACACCTGTAAGGGTATTTCAGTCCTTTACGCACACGTAAAGGAACCAAAAGCTTCCCCAAAAAGAGAATTTTCTAAAATAGTGCGTATTTCAACTGGACTTAGAAATACTACACTTTAATAGCATGAATTGTGCTTCAAAAACTCCGGTTTGCTACAGGACTATTTAAAAAAATAGGACGTTAGCCCAATAAGTTTTATCAAACAGTTCATAGTGTTAAACTGTAATTAAGGAGCGGCTAAGCTAAATTGTAACCGAAACTCAAAAATGGAATATTGATAACAATTGATAAGAATTGGGTTTTTATGCAGATTGCAAATATATAAATTTAATTACGTTTAATATCTAGTCACTAAAGGCCCCAAGCCTCAGAAGAAAAAGGGATTTTGATGGATTAAGGGATTTTGAAAACAGTGAGCCGGATTTTCGAAAAAGGGAGAAACACCCCCCAAAAAGTCAATACATCTTAATGTAAATCAGACCTTTCGATTCAGCGTATCAGAAAAAGTAATTGTGGGGATTATGATATCCTATCTGCACAAATGCGGAATTTTATATTTTTGCCAGAAGACTGATCACGGATGCGTTTCCATTTGTTGTTTTTTTGTTCAAGTGTCCTTTTTAAGAGACCGTAAAGATTGAAGGGCAACTAAACCTTCTCCAAAGACCTGATTTATCTCTTATTTTGTTTTTGAATGTTATGATTTGAGATCAATTTGAAAAAAAAATCATCTCCTTCACTTACCTACAAACGTATAATACAGAAGTAGATTTAGTGTTAAGACCTTTAAACAAATAAGCGACGATTTTTCCTAGGGGGCATTCAGTTCAGAGAGAGAAGACATTCTCATTCAGAGAGATCAGAGAGAGAAGACAGTCTGATTGTGATGGTAAGTATTCGGTTTAGTTTATTATTAAATAAAAAAAAAACAAGTTTTTTAAACTGAAAGTAAGGAGCGACATTAAAACTTAAAACGAACAGAAATTATTCCGTATATGAAAGGGGCTATCCCCTCCTCAACGCCTCGCTCTTTACGCTAAAGTTTTTTATTGTTTTAAAAATAAAGTTGTGAGACAGAGTCAAACTTTAGCGTAAAGAGCGAGGCGTTGAGGAGGGGACAGCCCCTTTCATATACGGAATAATTTCTGTTCGTTTTAAGTTTTAATGCCGCTCCTTACTTTCAGTTTAAAAAACTTGTTTTTTTTTTATTTAATTTCTGATCGTTTTTAGTTAATGCAGCTTTTATTTTGGCTAACCGTCATTGAATAAGTAAACAAAATTTGCATAAAAATTTTACTTTTCTTTTGCTAAATGGATATCTTTACAAATTAACTTACGTAACTAACTTCTATATTCGTATATTTTTCTTCTGGCAAAAAATACAAAGTTGCAGATTTTTGCAGATATGAGCTTGAAACCTTTGTAATAGGGTTTTCGGATACGCTGAATCTGACGGCGTGATTTTCATGAAAATTCTTTCACTTGTAGGGGATGTTTCCCCCCTCTTTAAAAAATCGAGCTCTCAGGCTCGTAGCCTTTGATGAGTAATACTAAACTTAATAAAATTTATATATTTAGAATCAGCATTATTAACACATTCTTTTGATACATTTATTGGCATCAAAATTCCGTTTTTAAAAGTTTCGATTACTATTGAGCCGTATCGCTTGTTTTTTTATTGTCTTTTTTATAACGTGTATGTTATTACGTATATGAGGGGGTTCTCCCCTTAGTCAATACCACGCTCTTTATGTTAAAAGTAAAAAAAAAAATTTGATTCACAAACCCCTGAATCACAAAGGCCTTTTAATTAGAATAGATAGCTCTTTTGAAAGCACTAAAAAAAACTGTAGCGTAAAGAGCGAGGTATTGACTTGGGGGAGAACCCCCTCACATACGTTATAATTTCTGTTCGTTTTAAGTTCTAATGTTCCTTCTTTTTTTCAGTTGAAAAACTTGTTTTTTTTTATTTAATTTCTGATCGTTTTTTAAATAATGCTTGGAAATCCGGCGCCCCCTTCATAGAAATGTCCCTTACCCCAAAGAAACATCCTCCACGGAAAGACTCTCCAGAGTAACCCCCTCCTCTAGCCCCCCCCCCCTCCAGGAAAAAAAATCCTTCCTGAAAATGTCTGTATACTTCCCAATAACCAATAAATAATGCTGGCAAGTCCGGCGCCCCCTTCATGGCAATTTCCCTTCCCCCATGAAAACTTCCTTCATGGACAGATCCTCCAACATAACCCCCGACCCACCCTTCCCTCCCACTACCAGAAAAAAACCTCCTGAAAACTTTTGTATACTTCCCAATAACCAATACTATATGTTAACATTGGGTAAAGTTCATAACTTTTAGCCCTCACCCTGGGGACTTCGGGGGATTAAGTCATCCTAAAAGACATATTTATCATATTTTCGACGATGCTGAACAAAAAGGCTATCTCAAAATTTTGATCGGGTGATTTTGGGAAACAATCAAGCGTGGCAGGGGGCCTAGTTGCCCTCCATTTTTTTGGTCACTTAAAAAGGGCACTAGAACTTTTAATTTCCGTTCCAATGAGCCCTCCCACGATATTCTAGGACCACTGGGTCGATACGATCACCCCTGGGAAAAAAAACCAAATAAACACGCACCCGTGATCTTTCTTCTGGCAAAAAATGCAAAATTCCACATTTTTGTAGATAGGAGCTTGAAACCCCTACAGTAGGGTTCTCTGATACGCTGAATATGATGGTGTGATTTTTATTAAGGTTCTATAACTTTTAGGGGGTCTTTCTCTCTTTTTTTGAAAATCAGCCAAATTTTCTCAGGCGCGTAACTTTTGATGGATAGTACTAAACTTGATGACAGTTATATATTTGAAATCAGCATTGAAATCTGATTCTTTTGATGTATCTATTGGTATCAAAAACCCGTTTTCTAGAGTTTCGGTTACCATTGAGCCGGGTCGCTCCTTACTTACAGTTCGTTACCACGAACTGTTTGATTAATGTTGATAACTTGTGTCTTATGTTTCCCAAAATGTTTAAGATAGATTATTTTTATAAATAGAAAAAAAGTTTGGCAAAATTGTACGGTACTGTTCTCTTAGCTGTAAACCATGCAAGAAGTGAAGTTTGGATAATGCTAATGAAATAAAACACAACAGGATAAAAATATAATAGTTTAGAAACAAAATTTGGTTATATATTTGCACATTAGGGGGGCGGGGGGTGAAATATAGCATATATTAAATACGTAATCTAACCTAGGTATCTTTTCCCCCTAAACCCCAAAAAACTAAAGTTTAAATATTGTAAACGCAGTTAGAAACCACTATTTGCAAACCAATTCTCTGTTGAAAAAACCTGTTTGACTAGTTACTTTTATAATATATCTTGCGTGGCTTACAGCTAATAGAACAGTACCAATTCTACTTCAGCTACTTTTGGCTATCTTGGAAAGGGGTTAGGTTAGGAAAATGAATCTTTCAGGGATGGGTCTACAAGCTAAAGTATGGGTACTTAAGTACTATCTGGAACACACGCGAAAAGTGAAGTTTGGTTGATGCTAATAAAGTAAAACAAAATAGGATAAAAGTATAATAGCTTATAGACATATTTCGGCTATATATTTGCACATTAGGGGGGATGGGGTAAAGAATAGCATAAATTAAATACCTAACCAAACCTAGGTACCTTTTCCCCCCTAAAACCCCAAAAAGCAATAGTTTTAAATATTGTAAACCCGATAACAAACCAAGATTTACAATTCATTTCTCTATTGAAAGAAACCCATTTCGAAAGAAACCCGCATCTTCCCTATATAATATAGCGCGTGTGTTCCAGATAGTACACAAGTACCAAAGTATATCCCAGGAAGGTATTTTGAAGTACCTACCTCCACTCCTTCTCCCTCTAGATGGTCCTTAAATTTGCCTACATGACAGGTCTATACTTATTGAAATTTTGACAAAACAACATTTTACCTTAATTTTCAGTTATCAGTTTCTATTTCTCAAGGTTTAGTTCCGAAAATGCAATTCCTGTTATTTGAGTGGAATTTTAAGCCATATCGATGTTTTTTTTCTTCAAAATTTAGGAATGTATTTGCATATCCTTAAAACCTTATAAACTTGGATTGAGCTAAGTTGTAGAGCTGAAAACAATTTTGTTGTACTTCATCTAAGCAGAAGATCTATTTTGCAAGGTTTCAATCTTATAATCCACACAGATTTGATAAGGTGGCGAACAAGAGATTTGATGAGATATGATGAGTAAGTCAAAGGTATTCAGAATAGACAGGATTCGTGGCATTATCATTGCAATCGTTCAGCTCTGGAAGTAGAAAAAAGGGGGAAGTCCTTCTTTTATTTGTGCCTCGATTTGATTTCATCTTCATTTCAGGTCCGTGTGTGTCACTGTTTTCCTGATTGGAAGATATTTCTTACTCAAGTGTCTTTTGTCAGCCTGCTACTACACCATTGATTTACTGATTTCAACCATGAAAAAATGTAGCCGTTAAGAGGTGTCATGTTAGCTGGGAGAAATTTTTGTTGTAATTTTCTGTTCTTGTAAAATAAATGAGATTATTTTTTTTTGGTATTTATTGATGCTTCATAAACAAGAAGGGAAACTGAATCCTGAGAACTAGATATTAGACTGTACACCTAGGATATTGAACAACGCTAGTGATGGAAATCCAATAAGAGAACGAAAATCCAGCAAACAAGATGGAAATCCCATAAGGATCTTAAAATCCAACATGTTGCTCTGTCAGCAAATTGAAAATTCAATTCGGGTATGGGAATTCAATATTTTTGTTTCTCAACGAATTGGAAATTCCATAATGACCATGGAATTCCAAAATGGTCTCCAATATTCAATTTCAGCTGTTGAAATTCCAATTTTGTTGTTGATAAACATTACAAACAATTTTTGTTGAATCTCAAACAATTTTTTTTACAGTGTGGGGCATATGGGTTAGCAGAAATTGTAAAAGATGTTTAATGACTCATTTGAAAGCTATTGCTCTTATATACATTTTTTGTTTTCAATTTTACAATCGTAAGTGCGATATAGCCCTGAAAACAAAACTTATGGTGCCACTTCTTAAGTGGAAAAGCTCTGAAGTACAAAACAGGTATCATTGTAATAATTATGTTCCAGAACCCTTAACTGGAGGTTCACAAGAACCCCTTCCATACACTCTCCTCCCAGCCCCCATAGTAAGTTTCATAAATCGTCTGCTCATCAGTAAGCTACTGAAACATTAGCAGGCTACCACACCGTCGTAGATTGATGTTTAATGGCTCAATTATAAGCTATTGCTTATATTTACTAGGTTTTTACAAATTCTACCATCTATTAGATTTCACGGATTTTATTGTTAAATAGTTTCTGAGGAGAATTTGCAATGAACTCTTTGTTATGGTTGAAGCATTAGCTGCAACATAGCAAAGAGCGAACCACAGCTCATAGTAACTAAAAATAAAAAAAAGTTAAAACGGCCGATTTTTCTTCTTTCATATGTACGTGGTTTATATAAATTTCGCCGTGTGCAAGTGCCATATGGCACGAAAAAAGACACTTTTTATGCCGTTTCTCGAGGGGTGGGGCTAGCGGGCCACTAGAACTTCTTAGATTGATTTTTGATAGCTCATATAAAAAATATTGCTCATATTTACGTTCTTCCTATAAATTCCACTATCTGCAAGTTTTAAATAGCACTAAAAACGGCACTTATGGTGCCGTGTCTCAAGCGGAAAAGCTAGGGCGAGTGGTGCAATTTCTTTAGTGGAAAAGCTCTGAAGTACAAAACAGGTATAATTTTAATAGTTATGTTCCAGAACCCTTAACTAGATGTTCACAAGAACCCTTCCATAGACTCCCCTACCAGCCCTCATAGTAAGTTTCATAAATAGTCTGCTCATCAGTAAGCTACTGAAACATTAGCAGGCTACCACACCGTCGTAGATTAATGTTTAATGGCTCAATTATAAGCTATTGCTAATATTTACTAGGTTTTTAAAAATTCTACCATCTATTAGATTTCGCATATTTCAATGTTAACTAGTTTCTGAGGAGGATTTGCAATGAACTCTTTGTCATGGTTGAAGCATTAGCTGCAACTTAGTAAAGAGCGAACCACAGCCAATAGTAACTAAAAGTAAAAAAAAAGTTAAAACGGTCGTTTTTTCTTCTGTATTCCAGGCCTAGGGGTAGCTAGAACATCATAGACAGATGTTTAAGAGCTCACTCAAAGCTATTTCTCATATATACGAGGTTTATATAAATTTTGCCGTGTGCAAGTGCCATATGGAATGAAAAAAGACACTTTTTATGCCGTTTCTCGAGGGGTGGGGCTAGCGGGGTACTAGAACTTCTTAGATAGAATTTTGATAGCTCACATAAAAAATATTGCTCATATTTATGTTCTTCCTATAAATTCCACCATCTGCAAGTTTCAAACAGAACTGAAAGCGGCACTTTTTGTGCCATGTCTCAAATGGAAAAGCTAGGGCGAGTGAGCTACTAGAACTTTTTAGAGTGATGTTTAATGGCTCATTTGAAAACTTTTGATCATGTCTACGTGTTTTTTATCAATTCTACCATTATAAGTGAGATATAGCACTCAAAACAACATTTTTGGTGCCATTTCTTAAGTGGAAAATCTTGGAAGCGTAAAACGGCATCATTGTAATAATTATGGGCCAAAACCCTTAACTGGAGGTTTGCAAGAACATCTCCTTTAACTTCCTGCTTCAGTCCCCCTTAATAAGCTACACAATTCAAGTCCTACAAACACCAATATATTAAATTACATTATTAGATATATTAAATTACTAGCGCGTCAGTACAATATATTAAATTACTAGCGCTGTCAGTACAGCGCTAGACTTCAAATTAGATTATCATCAGTTCCATTCCTGCTTGGATTTTTTTTTTTTCAATCATGGTTTGTCCCTTCTTATGATTACTTTTCAGATAATCCACTATTTTTGTAAGCGTGATGTACTCATTTTACAAGGCATATCCTGGGAAGGCAGATTTTAAACCTATTGCTCGTATCTACTTGCTTTTTATAAATTTTACCATCCAAAAGTGACATATAGCACTAAAAACGGCACTTTTGGTACCACTTTTTAAATGGAAGAGTTTGGAAGCATAAAATGATACCATTGCAATAATTACGGTCCAAAGCCCTTAACTGGAGGTTTATAAGATCCCCTCACATATATTCCCCCTCCAGACCCTCTTAGTAAGTTTCATAAATCAACTAGTCATAATAAAAGTAAAAGATTATTGTGAAAGTAAATTAACTATAATTAAAAACTTTTCAACTAAACATATACCAAAAATTAAGCTTGATTGATCAACAATTTGAATTGAACCTTCAAACTTCACTCCGTGATGAAGCCTGTGTACTAGCTCTAACGGCGGTAATTGAGGGGAAGGGACGTCCTTGCCCCCTTAGTTTTTGCTCTTGCTAAGGTTTTGAAATCACCTTTTTTGATCATTTCATTGGAAATGGCACTTGCTTCATTTAAAAAGTTTGGGAAACAACTGAAAGTGCACTATGTGGGAATGTGCTATCAAGTCAAATTTATAAAAAGCGATAAAGTATAAATATAAGCTTTCAAATGAGCCCTTAAACAGTTTTCTTTTGTTACAGTAGCCTTCTAGTTTCTGCTCGTCAGTAGGTGATTTATAAAGCCCTGTCTTCATGATGTTTTTTTCAGGCGAAGTCGGCCGAGTAAAAACAGTTTTTTGCTCCTCGAAAAACAAACGTTCTTGAAAAACATGTATTGTTTTGTGAAGTATGGATAATGAACTTTATGTTATAGATTGAAAGTTTTTCTTAGCTGTCAAGGTTGTTTTCAGTATATTTTCGAGCTGTTTTATCTCCCCTAGATCGGTGATAATTAGAAATTATATTAAAAATAAGTTTTCAACTGATACTAAGAAGTGGCATTAAAACTTAAAACGAACATACATTATTCCGTATAAACAAAAAAGATCATGGCAGCGTTGTTTCTGCATTAAGTTTTAATAAAAAATGAACAAAGATTAATTTAAAAAAAACAAAGTTTTTCCGAGAGAAGTAAGGAGCGAAGTTGAAACTTAAAACGGACAAAAATTATTACTTCTCAGCCTATTTAATAGATATTAATATAACTTTTACAAATAAACCAACTAATTATGTTTCCCTATGCTTTTAAAATTATACAAAACTAGCGCTTTACTGAAAACATAAAATAATATAGGAGTTTTTGTACAGTAAAAGCAAACCAATTAAGAACACTTTTTATAGAATCAAAATATTATAAATCCCTTTTAGTATCAATCCCTTTTAAGATAAAGCAACCATCCATTTTAGGATTGTCTTTATTTTTTTACGTTTAATTTGGTATCACTTCTGCACAATGGCTCAGTTCAATGACTGGCTCTCGTTTTGGTTCTTAAAAGGACATGTCATGATTAGTTTGTACAAAAGTTCGAAGTAAGACCATCTTGATATTATTAGGACTATAGACTAGCTTTAGAATTTGTATCATAGCTTGAAATTCACTCTTGTATAGAGAGAAATAATTGGATTTCCAGAGTTCATATTATGTCTTATTTGATCTTCATTTCAAGTGATACTAAAGCATAGTTTTTACAATTTAAGACTGAACATTACCCACTATTGGTATTATAGCTGGTGAGAGCAAACTGTTGCTTGATAAATCAATCCAATATTTCTGTATGCTGTTCAATTACTTTGCGGTTATTAAAAAATATTTAGTTTTACGCTTATGTTTTTCAGATTAATTAAAAAAACTTTCCGAAAAATAAGTTTTTCAAAGAAAAGTAAAAGCCATTTTAAACTTAAACTCAGGAGATACAAATACCTGTTAAAATTCAAACTCAAAACGAGCAGAAATTACTATTAAAGAATAGTTGAAACCCAAAACGAACAGAAATTAAATAAACAATCATAGCAAAAAACATACAACAAGTAATAATATAAATGAATAAATAGATCTTAAAGCGAGTAATGCTTGGATTGAATATGAAAATCAAGCTGAAAACAAAAAAAGATATTTTGCTATTAAAGTATAAATGAAACTTAAAACGAACAGAAATTAAATAAACAATCAATACGAACAAACATTCAATATATATTAATGTAAATGAACAAATAAATCTTAAAACGAGTGAAACTTAAATTAAATATGCAAATCAAGTTTGAATCGAATAAAAATAACTGCAAACAAGAGTTTGGGTATCGCCTCACTGCAGAAGCCTAAGACCTGCTGCGACATTGGCACCTTACTGAAAACTATATGATTCCTCAACAGTCTTGGAAAGTATAAACAAAATCAAATTGAATATTAGATGTATAATGATATTAATTGTTGAAAGATCCATCAGTTCAAGTTTTTTTTTCACTGTAATTTTTATTTTCATGTTCAAAGCTGTAAGAACTGGAAAAGAATAAATTTGTAATATACGAGTAATTCTTTTTCAGTGAAGCGCCAATGACGCAGAAGGCTTTAGGTTTTTACAGTTAAAGAAGGGGGCAGTTTCTAAGTTTTGTTTTTGTGAAACTATATTTATCTTGACCAATCTTGGAAATAATTAATAAATTAAACTGAATATTTGATGTATAATGATATTAATTGCTGAAAGCTCATCAGTTCAAAATTTTACTGTAATTTTAATATGTATTTTTAATATTAAGTACAAAAGAAAACATTTGTAATATAATTCGTTTTCAGTAAAGCGCTAATGAAGCAGTAGGTTTTAGGCTTCTGCAGTGAGGCGATACCCAAACTCTTGTTTGTAGTTATTTTTAGTCAATTCAAACTTGATTTGCATATTCAATTTAAGTTTCACTCGTTTTAAGATTTATTTATTCATTTACATTAATATATATTGTATGTGTTGTTCGCATGGATTGTTTATTTAATTTCTGTTTGTTTTAAGTTTCATTTATACTTTAACCGCAAAATATTTTTTTTTTCGTTTTAAGCTTGATTTTCATATTCAATCTAAGCATTACTCGCATGAAGATCTATTTATTCATTTATATTATTACTTGTTGTATGTTTTTAACTATGATTGTTTATTTAATTTCTGGTCGTTTTGGGTTTCATTTATTCTTTAGTAGTAATTTCTGGTCGTTTTGAGTTTGAATTTTAACAGGTATTTGTATCTCCTGACCTTAAGTTTAAAATGGCCTTTACTCTTCTTTGAAAAACTTATTTTTCGAAAGTTTTTTTAATTAATTTTTGTTTGTTTTTGATTGCATAAAGTTTCAAGTTTTTTATGGCATGGGGGGGGGGGGTTGCTTACTTTCCAATTATTCTTGACTTTAAAAAACGGATCTAGAACTTTCAATTTAAATCGAATGAGGCTTTTATCAAAGTCTATACGATTACCTCTTTGATAAAAACCTTATATATAAACAATAGACAGCTTGCATAGCTTGTGGGCAGCGATTGAAAACAATGAATAGATTGAAAAAATAGCTCCAATAAGGGGGTTTAGACCATTTCACTTACTGACACAAAGGGATCACGACTGTTTGGAATTGACCTTAATAGGATTTTGCGTGCCAAAGCAATTTTGCATCTATCACAGAGTACATAATTTTAACCTTATAATTGGATAATTATAATAGATTTACTAAGAACTACGGGTCTACCCAAGAAATATTGCTCACTCTTTGAAAAGCTGTATGAGGATACGGAAAGCTGCGTGCAAGTCAATGGAAGACGCAGTCCCACATTCCCGGTGAAGACTGGCGTCCGGCAAGGTTGCGCCGCCGCTCCCGAGCTTTTCAACTGCGTTTTAGACCATGTTATGGCCAGCACGATGAATCGCCTTCATTCGGTCTTCAGTTCGGAGACCGGGTACTCTCTGATGCTGACTTCGCCGACGACATAGCGCTAGTTGCGAGCACCGTCGATAAGATGACCAAAGCTCTCCAGGTGCTCTCAGAAGAAGCCTCGAAATTTGGACTGAAGATCAACTGGCAGAAAACCAAAGTTGTGCTCCTTGAGCCCCCCACGTCCCGTTCTACTCTAAAGGAAGTCAACATCGGAAGCAACCGAGTAGATGTGGTTGAAGACTTCACTTACCTGGGATCTATTCTGTCGAATGATGGCTTGATCACAAAAGAGTTTACATCTCGAATTGCCAAAGCTTCAGCACTTGTTGGGAGGCTTAGCAGCATCTGGCGAAAGCCAAACATAAGCCGCTTTACCAAAATGCGCATCTACAATGTGTCAGTCAGCACCGTCCTGCTGTATGGAGCGGAGACGTGGCCAGCTGCCAAATCTATCCTCAGCGCCGTCGATGTCGCTCAGACGAAACATCTCCGAAGAATCGAAAGACTTCACTGGACTGACTTCGTTAGCAACCAGACTCTCCTATCACGTACGGCTCAAACTCCTTTCTCGACGCAACTCGCCCAGCGTACTGTTCGGTGGTACGACCACCTCCTTCGCAAGCCACGCGACGCCCCAGCACAGGTCGCATTTGACTTCGACCCCACCCTACACGGATGGAAACGACCCAGAGGACACCCACCCACTAGGTGGAAAGACAAAGCCGATGGATTCCTCACCCAAGCCCACATCCCGGTGGAAGAAGCTGCGATCCTGGCAAGCGATAGGTCAACCTGGAGGCGCCTAGTCTCATCGTTCTCTACGCCGAACCCTCGGCAGGAGCCTTAAGTTAAGTAAGCCATAACTTAAAACCTTTGCCCTGAGGGTTGTGGGGGAGTGTCCTCCTCAAAAACATATTTTATACCTGGAAATCAACTACGCTGAAAAAATTGCTGTCTCAAAATTTTGATTGGATGTGTTTGGGGAAATGATGGGCGCAGGGAGGGGGCTAGTTACCCTCCAATCACTTTCGACTATTAAAAAGGCCACTAGCCCTTTGAATTTCCAATCGAATGAGCCTGTTTTGAAGTTTCTACGACAAAGCCTTCTATTAAAACCTTATATACCCCAAGGGCATAACTTAAAACCCTTGCCCTTAGGGTTGTGGGGGAGTTTCCTCCTCAAAACTATATTTCCTATGTGGAAATCAACTACGCTGAACAAAATGGCTATCTCAAAATTTTGATTCGATGCTTTTGGGTTAATTATGGGTGTGGGGGGAGGGGGCTAGTCGCCCTCCAATCATTTTCGACTATTAAACAGGGCACTAGAACTCTCGATTTCCTATCGAATGAGCCCCGTTTGAAGTTTCTACGACGACCCCTTCCACATGAAGTGCCTCTGGGGGAAAAAATAATAATAAATAAATAAATAATAAAACATTAGAGCCGTATGGCCTTTACTATAGGCAACGCTACAGCGTTGTCTCTGATAATTTTAATTGTATACTGAAAGTTACTAATGTCACAACTGGTGTAAGACTATGAAAAGCTTTATAGATTCGTTTGGTGTTGTCAGGCTACATACTTACTTTTGACTCTTAAATCAACAATCATGTTTTTTATACTTGACTTTTGTGTTTTCAGTAAAGCGCTAGTTTTGTATAATCATAAAAGCATAGGGAAACATAATTAGTTGGTTTGTTTGTACTAGTTATGTGAATATATATATTAAATAGTCTGTGAAGTAATGATTTTTGTCCGTTTTAAGTTTCAACTTCGCTCTTTACTTCCTTTGGAAAAACTTCGTTTTTTAAATTAATTAGGAGTTAAGCAGGGTTTTGTTCTACCCCCCTTTATATGGATCATTTTGATGAACTTTGTCTTAAGGAGCACAAGAAAGGCAATGAGAAACGACGAATTCAAATGGAGAGGAAAAAGTCTCCTGGAGTTAGATTGTGTTGATTATTTAAGCATCCTAGATGAAAGTGTGAGCAAAATGAATGAACTCTTAGAGGTTTTGAGACTTCAGGGTGCTACAATAGGTTTAAAAATTAATGTTAAGAAAACCAAGTCACTAAGGATAGGAATAAGTGAAGATGAAAAGGTGACGTTGGGTAACAAAAATATTGATCAGGTGGGCAGCTTCACTTACCTTGATAGTGTTATTAGTAAAGACGGTGGGAGTAGTGAAGATGTTAAAAGTAGAATAGCTAAGGCTAAGGGTGTTTTTTCACAGTTAAAAAAAGTTTAGAAGAATAGGAAGATAAGTCTGCAAACCAAGATTAGAATATTAGAAGCTACAGTGATGAAAGTGGTCAAGTATGGCTCTGAAGAATGGGCGCTCCGAAAAGAAGATGAGGATTTGCTAGATGTTTTCCAGAGAAATTGCTTGCGGATTGTTCTGGGTACCCGGCTAACTGACCGTATTTCAAACAGTATATAGGCTTTACGAAAAATGTGGTTCAATCCCGCTTTCTAGGGCTATAATAGAAGAAAGGTTGAGGTGGCTATAGCATGTTTTGCGGAAAAAGGATAACATATTGTCGAAGATTGTCCTTTCATCCAACCGTCTAGCGCTAAATGGAAAGCAGGTCGTCCTCGTCTGGGGTAGGAGGACGTCATAAACAAAGATTTAAAGGAAATGGGAACTTTTTGGGAGGGTGTAAAAAGGGAGGCTTTGAATAGATTGGGATAGAGGAGGAGCGTGCGTAGCTTTATCGGCCTCAGGCAGCTTGGCGCTGCGGTGAATTGTTGTTAGTAGTAGTATTATGGTTCAAATGAAAGTGAGCTAAGAAACATTTTTCCCCCGGAATCGTCCGAAAGAAACTTTCCCAGTTTAGATTTTTAGCTAGAATAGAATTTTCTGAGGTGAATTTCCCTCTCGGGGGGGGGGGGGGGGCAATTTGTGTGGGAAGATATTTCCATGGAGGAATTTTTCGTGGAGAAACAAATTTTCCATGGAGGCGGAGACAGATTTCCCAGCATTATTTATAAACGATCAGAAATTTAATAAAACAAAAATGTTTTTTCAACTGAAAGTAAGGAGCAATATCAAAACTTAGAACAAACAGAAATTATTAGGTATAAGAAAAAGGTTGCCCTTCCTCAAGACATGGTTCTTTACGCTAGAATTTGGTTTTGTGTCCGAATTCTTTAAGAACGGCTTCTGAAACACAAAGGCCGTTTAATTAGAATATAAGAGCTTTTTTGCAACTTCTATAAAAACTTTAATGTAAAGAGCTTGGTGTTTAGGAGGGGTAACATTTTCATATGAAACCCCTATATTTTTGTGCCATTGATAAATCTAAAGCTTTTGACTCGGTCCTTCCCTCGCAAGCTATGTTGGCTCTCCTAAAATCAGGAGCGAATCCATTCATCTGCGCCTCTATATGGCAGTAGTATCAGAGGGCTTCCATTCGCGTCCGCGGGGAAACTCTTTATAGTGGCAGGATCCCCGTATGTTGTGGGCTTAGACAGGGCTCAGTCTTAAGTTATGTAATATTCAACAATGCAATCCGTTCTGCTATACGTAGAATACCATCTTTTCTCTTTCAGCTGTCTATCGATGCAAGTCATCTTGCGTACGCAGATGACATTATCCTTCTGTCAGACGATGTGAAGTCACTTCAGATCGCTGTGGATAACCTTAATGACGGTCTTCTTGATATTGGATTATCATAACTTTCACAGAAATCGAATTTCTTGATTTTGGTTGTCACCAGCCTCCTTACTCAAAGATCCAGGTTAGCCCTTCTACTTTTTCTGCTTCCGTGTTACTCAAATATCTTGGGCTTCCATACGGAACATCTATTCAAGCAAAATCATCACTCATTATTAAAGCACTAAAGGAGAAGCTGAGAAAGACATATGGATTTCTCTCCAGGGTGAAGGGTCAATTCGATAAGATAACACTCGGTCCTCTTTATAACGCGTTTTTTGCTCCTTGTGTTTCTATTTCCTATCTACTTCCTATTTGGAAGTTTTTCACCGCTTCTGAACAGAAACAAATTCGTTAGTTATTTTTCAGATTTTGTGAATATCTTCATCGTGTTCCGATTTAAACCCGTAACAGATACATATCAAGACGTTATGGAGTCTTTGAAATTTGCGAGAAAATGAATAATATAGTAGCTAAATTCAGAGTTAGGTAGGAATCAGTAGTCAATTTTCCATTCAACTGCATTTCATTGATGTGATTCATTCTAATTTTGCAATTGAATAAAAAAAAACAAGTTTTTTTTTAACTGAAAGTTAGGAGTGACATTAAAACTTAAAACAAACAGAAACTATTCCGTATATGAAAAAGGCTGTCCCCTCCTCAACGCCTCGCTGTTTACGCTAAAGGTTTTTATGGTTTGAAAAAATAGAGCTGTAAGAAAGAGTCTAACTTTAGCGTAAAGAGCGAGGCGTTGAGGAGAGGACACCCCCTTTCATATACAGAATAATTTCTCTTCGTGTTAAGTTATAATATCGCTCCTTGCTTTCAGTTAAAAAAAAAACTTTTTTTTTTTAATTTAAATTTTGAACTTTCTTGAATTAATGCCGGTTTTGATTTTGGTTCACCGTACAAAAATAATTAAAACAAAATGTGGCATATTAATTTTACTTTTATTTGGTTAAATGGCTTTCTCGAAAGTTGTTTAATTTTATTTACGAACGTTTTTATTAGTAATAAATACACGTAACTTACGAATTAACTTACGTAACGAACTTCTATATTCATATATTCTTAATACGTGCATTATTGGGCTTGCTCCCTAGTCAATACCTTGCTCTTTACGCTAAAGTTCGAATTTTGTTCCAATTCTTTAAAAATGACCCCTTAATCACAAAGGACGTTAATTAGAATAAATAGCTCTTATGAAAGTACTAAAAAAAAAATCTCTGGCTTAAAGAGCGAGGTATGGACTAGGGGAGAAGCCAATCATATAAGTAATAATATCTATTCGTTTAGAGTTTTGATGTTGCTCCTTACTTTCAGTTGAAAAACTTGTTTTTTTTCTATTTAATTTCTAATCTTTTTTTTAGATAATGCTGGGATATCCGGCGCCCCTCCATAGCAATATCCCTTCTCCCATGAAAACTTCCTCCATGGAAAGATCCTCCCAAATAACCCCCGACCCCCCCCCCCTACTACCAGAACAAAAACCCTGAAAACGTCTGTATACTTCCCAATAACCAATACTACATATGTAAACGTTGGGTAAAGTTCATAACTTTCAGACCTCCCCCTGGGGTCTTTGGAGGATTAAGTCATCCTAAAAGACATAGTTATTATATTTTTTGACCATGTTGAACAAACTGGCTATCTAAAAATTTTGATCGGTGATTTTAGGAAATAAAGAGCGTGGGAGGGGGCCTAGTTGTACTCCATTTTTTGGTCACTTAAATAGGCACTAAAATTTTTAATTTCAGTTCGAAAGAGCCCTACTGCGATGTTCTAGGACCACTGGGTCGATACGATCACCCCTGGAAAAAAAAAACTAAAAAAAAACAACAAATAAACACGCATCCGTGATCTTTCTTCTGGCAAAATATACAAAATTCCACATTTTTGTAGATAGAGCTTGAAACCTCTACAGTAGGGTTCTCTGATACGCTGAAGCTGATGGTATGACTTTCATTAAGACTCTATAATTTTTAGAAGGGTGTTTTTCCCCTTTTTTTCGAATATATATATATATATATATAGTATATATATATATATATATATATATATATATATATATATATATATATCTATATATATATATATATATATATATATATATAATATATATATATATCTATATATATATATATATATATATATATATATATATATATATTTGGGGAAATGATGAGCACGGGGGGGGGGGCATCTGCCCTCTGATCACTTTCGACTAATAAAAAGGCACTAGTCCTCTCAATTTCCAATCGAATGAGCCCTTTTTGAAGCTTTTACGACAAAACATTCTATAAAAAGTTTATATGCCCTAAAGGCATAACATAAAATGTTCTTATGCAGCCATATTATTTTTCAATTGAGCTAGTATTTATGTATTTCACCGAAAAAAAAACAACTACACTTTTACTAAGAAATTTTACTTTAAAATTTCAAAATTGAAACAAAATATTTAAAGCTACTCAAATACTAATAAGACTGTATAAAATATAAAAATAGTATAACATAAAAATAACATAAATTCTTGAATATATAATTTTTTGAAGACAATGTAGGGATTAACCAGCCTGGACTGATGGAAGACCACCAAAGCCACCACCAGATATAGTTGGGAGGCCCAAGGAGCTCGGATTAAAACTTGGGATGCTCGGGAGGTTGCTAAGATTTGGAATGCCAGCCTGAGGCGTTAAACCAGCAATTTTTGGTCCTGTAAGATAAAAGGATATTCAATCCTAAGAATATTCATTAAAATACGGATTAATTCCAAAAGATAGAGACAAAATTTGCCTATTGGATACTCCATATTTTCTAACAAATGACTTTGTCGAAGTTCGTACGAAGAACAAGTCAGAGGTCAAAGGGTGTTAGAGAGAGAGAGAGGAAGAGTCAGAAAGAGAGACTGAGAGATAGGGGTAGAGGGAGATAAAGAGAAAGAAAGGGACAGAGAATGATAGCAGTTCAGCACTTCAAAATCGACATTGGTAATTTGTACCAGTTTTTTTTTTAGCTTTTTTGTTTAAAGGTGCAAACTTGTATTATTACAAAAATCAATCAACTACGGGATAAAAAGGGAAAGGAATCTTAAATGGGGTAATTTTGAGTATTTTGGAAAAAAAAAATAACAAAACATTTCATACTTTTCCCCCCGGCAAATATGTCGTAATAATCCCTACAAAATAATAAACCAGGACAGGAAGGGGAAATTCAAAGCATGACGAAGACTGTGCATTGCATTGGAAGAGAATAAATAATTAACGATTTCTGAAATTGAACACTGCCTTAAATTAAATGACCTTGAAAAAAGGAAACAAGCAAAGTTAGCACCTTCACTTAATGCCTAGTCTACTTGGGGGATAATGTCCGGACCGTATAGCCTTTTTGGTTGGTTTGTCGAATAACAATGCTTTGTATATGAATTGATAGTAGCAGTAGTGAATAATAATATTATAATATACATTGGAATACTAGATTATAATATAAAATTATGACTCATATTATTAGTTGCTTTTAGTTAATTGAAAAAATTCCGTAGTAGTATCTACGGAATGAGTGGTCGAGGTAAAAATAGTTGTAGGAGTAGTCGCAATAGGAATTGCGCAGGCGGGAGCTGTGGTGGTAAAATGATTCAGAGTATGATTTTTAATGGTAAGATTGGTATGAATAGGTTTTATTTTTAGCAGAAGCTATGGTAGATGGAAAAAAATCGTTCTTAGGAATAGCTCAAATAGCAGAGTGGCGGTAGAAGTGAATGTCACGATAGCAGTCATTGTTGAAATTCTGTGAGTAGGCACTATCAAGAAAAGGGGTAGCTGACATGAGAGTTTTCTAATTAACAGAGACAGAAGTAATAGGGATGAATGTTTTTTGTATTGAAAAAGTTTATGTTTATTAGTCAGATGCTATATGCTAAGCTAAATTTCTAATTTTTATAAATTTAGAACTAATTGATAAATGTGATCAATTTAATTAGTGATATTCTATTATGATGACTGAAAATATTCAGCGTTTTGGATTAATATGTTCTGTTAGTATAGTCCTTGAATCATGATGGGTAGACTGAGATACAGTGTGAATACATTTATGAAGTGGAGAGAGTGCCTTAAGCACATTAGTCTCACTAGAATCTTTTCAGTTAAACAGACCAAAGATGAGTACAATGAGCATGTTGCAACAAGTTACAACATGGCCACATCTCTACTTAAATACACATATAATAATGTTATAAAAATGATTATTTTCCTTATTTGCCTCCCTTAACCTAGGGATACATACGCGAAGCTAACTCTGAATTTATATTTTTAGGCTTTTTGATATCTTGCCAAGACTTCAACTTGGCTGTATTTTGAAATTTAGATCCTAAGTCCCCTGGAGTCACACAGGCTCCTAATTGAAACAAATAACACATAAGGTACTACTTTTGGCCTGAAATAGGGCAAAGCGTTATTGGAGGGATATTTGAGATGACCAATCAACCTAGAAGTGTCAAAAATCTACGTATGACCTTCCAGTATTGGCGTCAATGATACTGCAATGGGATGAATTTGTCCATTAGATCATGTGCGGTCTATAGAAATACATTGTTTTAACAGACTACTATTTTTCCATCCTTTCGACAGATTTAATTCCTTTGATGCTTCATTTAATTTTTTTTTAATGCAAAGCAGTTTATATAGTGCAGTTCAGCCATGAGTGGTAAAGTCAGTGGATTTTTCAGGAGTGTGGGGGAGCATAATGCTTCAAAACAGAATTTGTACATCTAACTTTTTGAACTGTCAGTGCGACATTCATTAGATGAATGTAGAGGAAGCTCAGGGATTCAACCCCTAGTCTCCATTAGTACAAAGGGATGTGACGGTACTAAAGTGGTAGCTTAAAATGCATAAAACAGAATAGTTTAACTTTCACACAGATTCTTAATGTAAGAAACTATTGATATAAATGTTATTAATCAAAAGACATAAGAAAAAATAATTTGTATGATCCTCAATTTGCAAAAATACAAAATTTTCATCCCTTGCCACAAAGGGATAGTCAGGGTGAGTTTATTGCCTTTTTTTCCCATACGTCAAAAATCGAAGAACTTATTATTATGCATTTGCTTTAAATAATACAGCTTTTAAATTTGAAGATGTTAATCAAAAACTAATAGTTAATCTTTAAAATTTTGAATGTTTATCATAACTTTATTGAACTTAAAAAGACTCTTGATTGCATAAAAATAGTTTAGATTGAATAAAATCCTCACTATTCTGATAAAAAAAACTAATAAAAAAAAGAGTTAAAGAAAAAAGTAATAGATAGAAAGAAAAACGCTACTCACCTGCAAAGCTCACCTGTCGTTCAGTTCTTTCTTTTATGGGGAGTGCCGAGGTGTAAACAACTATAAAAAAATGATATTATTTAGCATGGTCATATATAAACACACATAGACACTTATACACATATATACACACATACACATATACTATCTTTAAATGTGAATAATAATTGTGTATGTATGTATTTATTGTATTTTTTGTCGAACACGGCTCCATATTTTTTCGGGAAAATTGGTATCTTGGGATATTCTCGTATAAAAAAAAAACGATCTAAATAGGTCATAAGTACGAAAAAAATCGTTAACAGCCTTAATTTTGGTTTTTGCAATTGACGTCATGCACTACGTTATTGCATGATGTAAGCATTTCTTATGGCATCATATATGGTATCATATAAGTATTTTCGTATATGATGTCATGCATAACATAAATAAGATTGTTGAGTTTCACATGCAACAGTTATTTATATAATATAATGTATATTGAAAGGCCCAAAAAAGAAAATACGCAGTTGCAGCTATTATATATGACGATTATTTGGAACCAACACCTGAATTATCAAACGTGATAAGATGTGAAATTTGACAACCTGGACCATCAATTGCGAGAACACCAATACTTGCAGCTAAAGCAAAGGTCATTGCTAAAAGTTGAGGGAGTCAAAAATGCAAATGAAGAGCAGCGAATCAATAAAGATCAACCTGGACAGCGAGAATAAAAATGTGTCAAAATTGAAAATGGTAGCAATGATGATTGGGTTTGGGATTTGATGTGGATAAGGTCATCAATGCTTACCATACCTTTGTTAAAAAAGCAAAGGTTCGGCGATATGTATTTCATAATGCAAAAAATAAGCCGAGGTGTAACGAAGCCAACAAATTGAAAATGATAGTGATGTTGATTTGGTTTTTGATTTTGACATGGATAAGGTCATAATATCTACCATTTTTTTGAAAATCAAATATTTTGACTGGATAAATCATTGAAGAAAAAGATGTTTTTGTCCCATCACTTGAACAATTAAAAGAAACAATGGTTTGGCCATATGTCTTTCATAATGACAAAAGTCCATCTAAGGCAAAAGAAGAAGTTTTGGTCCCACCACCTGATAAATTAAAAGAAACAAGGGTGGTCGTCAATGCCTTCCGTACCTTGTAGAATCAAGGTCCATTTGGACATTATGGCATAAAAAAAAACTCAATGGTCTGCGCTTAGAAGACAAGTGTCAGTGAGAATCTATATATAGAAGCCTTCTGCGTGCCCCATACCTTTGTTAAAAAAACAAAGGTTCGGCGATACGTATTTCACAATGACGAAAGATAAGCCAAGGTGCGACGAACCAAACAAATTGAAAATTAAAGTGAAGATGACTGAGTTTTGGATTTTGATATGGATAAGGTCATCAATACCTACCATACTTTTGAAAATCAAAGACATGGACTTGATAAATCACTGGAAGAAAAAGAAGTTTTTGTCCCACCGCCTGTACAATTAAAAGAAACAAAGGTTCGGCGATATGACTTTCATAATGACAAAAGACAAGCCAAGGCAAAAGAAGAAGTTTTTGTCCAACCACCTGAACAATTAAAAGATACAAAAGTTCAGCAATATGTCCTTCATAATGACAAAGACAAGCCGCGCAAAAGTTAAAGGTCCAATAATAAAAATGTAATTTTAAAAAGTTACCACTTATAATTTTGGCTTACCACCTGAACAATTAAAAGAAACAAAAGTAGTCGTCAATGCCTTCCATACCTTTGAAAATCAAAACCTGGACAAGATAAATCGTTGGAAGTAAAAGAAGTTTTTGTCCCACCACTTGAACAATTGAAAGAAACAAAGGTTTGGCGGTATGTCTTTCATGATGACAAAAGACAAGCCGAGGCAAAAGTTAAAGATCCAATTAAAAAAAACGAAACTTTACAAAGGCACCACCTCTGATTTAAGGTCCATGCGGACGTCATGGCATGAAGACTAAAGTTCAAATTGTTCGCATATAGAAGACAAGCAGAATATATATATATATATATATATAAATATATATATATATATATATATATATATATATATATATATATATATTATATATATATATATATATATATATATATATATATATATATATATATATATATATATATTATATATATATATATATATATATATATATATATAAACTCCAAAAAACGGAATTTTGATACCAATAGCTCAATAATAACTGAAACTCCAAAAAACGGAATTTTGATACAAATAGATAGATCCAAAGAATCAAATTTTAATTCTGATTTCAAATATATAAGTTTCATCAAGTTTAATTATACCTATCAAAAGTTACGCGCCTGAGAAAATTTGGCTGATTTTTGAAAAAAGGGGGAAAGACCCCCTAAAAGTTATAGAACCTTAATGAAAATCACACCATCATATTCAGCGTATCAGAGAACCCAACTGTAGAGGTTTTAAGCTCCTATCTACAAAAATGTGGAATTTTCCATTTTTTGCCAGAAGAAAGATCACGGATGCGTGTTTATTTGTTTTTTTGTTTGTTTTTTTTTCCCAGGGGTAATCGTATCGACCCAGTGGTCCTAGAATATCGTGGGACGGCTCATTGGAACGGAAATTAAAAGTTCTAGTGCACTTTTTAAGTTACCAAAAAAATGGAGGGCAACTAGGCCCCCTCCCACGCTCATTTTTTTCCCAATGTCACCCGATCAAAATTTTGAGATAGCCATTTTGTTCAGCATGGTTGAAAATATTATAACTATGTCTTTTAGGATGACTTAATCCCTCGAAGCCCCCAGGGGGAGGGCTGAAAGTTATGAACTTTACCCAATGTTAACATATAGTATTGGTTATTGGGAAGTATACAGACGTTTTCAGGGGGATTTTTTCTGGTAGTGGGGGTGGGGTGGGTCGGGGGTTATATGGGAGGATCTTTTCATGAAGGAAGTTTTCATGGGGGAAGGGACATTGCTATGAAGGGGTCGCCGGATTTCCCATCATTATTTAAAAAAAAAATCAGAAATTAAATATAAAAAAACAAGTTTTTCAACTGAAAGTAAGGAGCACCATCAAAACTTAAAACGAACAAAAAAATATTAGCTATGTGATTGGGTTCACCTTCTAGTCAATGCCTCGCTCTTTAAGCCAAAGATTTGTTAGTACTTTCATAATAGCTATTTATTCTAATTAACGGCCGTTGTGATTAAGGGGTCATTTTTAAAGAATTGGAACGAGATTCGAACTTTAGCTTAAAGAGCAAGGTATTGACTAAGGGGCAAACCCCCTAATGTACGTATTAAAAATATACGAATATAGAAGTTCGTTACGTAAGTTAATTCGTAAGTTACGTATATTTATTACTAATAAAAACGTTCGTAAATAAAATTCAACAAGTTTCGAGAAAGCCATTTAACCAAATAAAAGTAAAATTAATATGCAAATTTCGTTTTAATTATTCAAGCACGGTGAGCCAAAATCAAAACCTGCATTAATTAAAAAACGTTTACAAATGAAATAAAAAAAACAAGTTTTTTTTAACTGAAAGTAAGGAACGACGTTAAAACTTAAAACGAACAGAAATTATTCCGTATATGAAAGGGGCTGTCCCCTCCTCAACGCCCTGCTCTTTACGCTAAAGTTTGACTTTCTCAAAACTCAATTTTTTTAAACAATAAAATTTTGTTTTAATTGCAAATTTTTTTAATTAACTTTAACGAAATTCACACCATCAGATTCAGCTTATCAACGAGCATTATTAAAGAAGCTTCAAACTCCTATCTGCAAAAATGTGGAATTTTGCATTTTTAATTAACTTTAACGAAAATTACACCATCATATTCAGCTTATCAGAGAACCCTATTAAACAAGTTTCACGCTCCTATCTGCAAAAAGGTGGAAATTTGCATTTTTTGCTCGAAGAAAGATCACGATGCGTGCTCTCCAAAAAATGGAGGGCAACTAGGCCCCCTCCCACGCTCATTTTTTCTCAAAGTCACCCAATTAAAATTTTGAGATAGCCATTTTGTTCAGCATAGTCGAAAATCTAATAAATATGTCTTTTAGGATGACTTAAACCCCCACAGTTCCCAGGGGAAGGGCTGCAAGATATGAACTTTGCCCATTGCTTACATATTGTATTGGTTATTGGGAAGTATACAGACATTTTCAGGAAGTATTTTTTCTGGTGGAGGGGGGGGGGCTGGAGGAGGGGGTTACTCGGGAGAATCTTTCTGTGGAGGATGTTTCTTTGGGGTAAGGGACATTTCTATGAAGGGTGCGCCGGATTTCCAAGCATTATTTAAAAAACAATCAGAAATTAAATAAAAAAAACAAGTTTTTTCAACTAAAAGTAAAAAGCAACATTAGAACTTAAAACGAACAGAAATTATTATGTATATGAGGGGGTTCTCCCCCAAGTCAATACCTCGCTCTTTACGCTACAGTTTTTTTTAGTGCTTTCAAAAGAGCTCTCTATTCTAATTTAACGGCCTTTGTGATTCAGGGGTTTGTGAATTAAATTTTTTTTTAACTTTTAACGTAAAGAGCGTGGTATTGACTAAGGGGAGAACCCCCTCATATACGTAATAACATATACGTAATTAAAAAAAAAAAACAAAACAAAAAAAAAAACACAAGCGATACGGCTCAATAGTAATCGATACTTTTAAAAACGGAATTTTGATGTCAATAAATGTATCAAAAGAATGGGCTTATAATGCTGATTCTAAATATATAAATTTTATTAAGTTTAGTATTACTCATCAAAGGCTACGAGCCTGAGAAAATTTACCTGATTTTTTAAAGAGGGAGGAAACATCCCCTACAAGATAAAGAATTTTAATGAAAATCCCACCGTCAGATTCAGCGTATCAGAAAACCCTATTACATAGGTTTCAAGCTCATATATGCAAAAATCTGCAACTATATCTGCAACGTATTTTTTGCCAGAAGAAAAATATACGAATATAGAAGTTCGTTACGTAAGTTAATTTGTAAATTACGTCGGAACCAAATTTAGAGACAGCCATTTAGCAAAAGAAGAGTAAAATTTTTATGCAAATTTTGTTTACTTATTCAATGACGGTGAGCATAAATAAAAGCTGCATTAACTAAAAAACGATCAGAAATTAAATAAAAAAAAACAAGTTTTTTAAACTGAAAGTAAGGAGCGACATTAAAACTTAAAACGAACAGAAATTATTCCGTATATGAAAGGGGCTGTCCCCTCCTCAACGCCTCGCTCTTTACGCTAAAGTTTGACTCTGTCTCACAACTTTATTTTTTTAAACAATAAAAAACTATATATATGTATGTATATGTATAAACTATATATATATATATATAATTATGTACATATTACATATATATATATATATATATATATATATATATATATATATATATATATTATATATATATATATATATATATATATATATATATATATATAATATATATATATATATATATATATATATATATATATATATATATATATATATATATATATATATATATATAAATATATATATATATATACATATATATATATATATATATATATATATATATATATATATATATATATATATATATATATATATATATCTATATATATATATATATATATTATATAATATATATATATATATATATATATGTATATATATATATATATATATATATATATATATATATATATATATATATATATATATATATATATATATAATATATATATATATATATATATATATATATATATGTACATATTACATATATATATATATATATATATATTATGTTTAAGAGGTAATTACTTGGCAAAAAAAAAAAAAAAACAACAAAAAAAAAAAAAAAAAAAACTGTCGTCCTAATCCAGCAATTGAGACAAATGTGCACTTGAACGAGGCTCTCACCTTACACATCCATCCAACTACCTAGGACCAAACAGTATACCCAAACCATCAACCAAATAGAAAAGGCCTCGACCGAGTCCGTTGATTTTGAATTGAAGTTATCAAGTATTTTACAATAGGTTGTATAGGTTGTGTCAAGACTGGGCTGGGTAACTGTAGGACAGAGAAAAGTCAAGACAGATAGTCCAAAGTAATTGAGAGGCAAATGTTTAAATGGCTGGGGCACGGGTAAATGGCAGGAGTATACATGACTCTCTTATTGGACACATATATATATATGTAATATGTATATATATATATATATATATATATATATATATATATATATATATATATATATATATATATATATATATATATGTAATATGTACATATATATATATATATATAAATATATATATATATATTATTTGAAAAAAACTACGTTTTCTAAAGAGTTAAAGAGGCTGAGTTACAAGGTCGAACCTTAAAACATACAGGGATTAGGAGGCACAGTAGGGGGGCTGCCGCCCCCCAAACCCCCCGCTTTCGCAGCCTTTAAATAAAAAAAAAAGTTTTTTAAACTGAAAGTAAGGAGCGACATTAAATCTTAAAACGAACAGAAATTATTCCGTATATGAAAGAGGCTGTGCCCTCCTCAACGCCTCGCTCTTTACGCTAAAGTTTTTATTGTTTAAAAACAGAGTTGTGAGAAAGTCAAGGCAGTTGAGATCAACTTCAACTCCTGACACGATCAGCTAACAGTTAGTCAAGCAATAATAAGTAATAAACTGTACAAAAACGTGCAGAAATTATTTGAAAAAAACTACGTTTTCTAAAGAGTTAAAGAGGCTGAGTTACAAGGTCGAACCTTAAAACGTACAGGGATTAGGAGGGACAGTTGGGGGGGCTGCCGCCCCCCAAACCCCCCGCTTTCGCAGCCTTTAAATAAAAAAAAAAAATTTTAAACGTTAGACAACGTTAAAGGGGGGTTGTGGTGGGAAAATTAACATGGGCTAATATAGGAAAACAAGGTTTTTCGTAAATGTAAATTCGGGGGATAATTTTTTCGGTCTGAAAATATCAAAAGGCCCTAACAGGTCGAATTCTGCTTCGAATGAGTCCTCATTCAACCGGATCCGTTGCCAACTGTGGCCTGTAGGCGTGGCTAAGAAAAAAAAAAGAAATGATGAATTTTAAGTGGCTATATTTGGTTTTTTGAAAACAGGGAAGGAGTGATCGGATTGAGCTGAAATTTCGAGGATAAGCTCCCGGGCACTAGCAAAGCTTAACCTCTAAATTTCAGCCCAATCGGACAACGTTAAAGGGGGGCTGTGGTGGGAGGGTCCAAACTTCCGACCCAGTTTACCCCATGAAGATAAAGTCGGAGGAGGACGAAATTTTGCAAGTTTTCTTAGTTTGAGCTTGGGCTACAAAATGCAATTACCGCCGTCTCTCTGCGACCTCTAGGACCTGAAATCGCTTAACATTGTGGTGGGTCGCCTCTTTATAGAGGCACAAGTGTGCCTCCTTGATATATATATATATATATATATATATATATATATATATATATATATATATATATATATATATATATATTATATATATATATATATATATATATATATATATATATATATATATATATATACATAGAGGGACAACTGCGAGGGACTCTATAGGACTACAACTCTATTCCTACTTTAGGAGTGGTGCCCCTCGAGGAAATTATAGCCTAGTAAACGACACAGAATTCGCACGGAATTCTGACTAATGAATAATTCTTCTGGGCTTGATATGTTTTGACGGGCGTTTTCGGGCTGAAAAACCTCTTCCTAGGTAATTTATCTATTATAGGATGTCTCCCCATAGTAGCATAATATTTGTAGGCATGAATATATAATGAGTCGGAGATAATAGGCTTGAGATTGTCTGTGTTCCCCCAAACACATCCAATCAAAATTTTGAGATAGCCATTTTGTTCAGCGTAGTTGATTTCCAGATAGAAAATATATTTTTGAGGAGGACACTCCCCCATAGCCCTCAGGGCAAGGGTTTTAATTTATGCCCTGAGGGCATATAAGGTTTTTATAGAAGGCGTTGTTGTAGAAACTTCAAAACAGGCTCATTCGATCGGAAATTTGAAGGGCTAGTACCCTTTATAATAGTTGAAAGTGACTGGAGGGCAACTAGCCCCTCCTCCCACGCCCATCATTCTCCCAAACACATCCAATAAAAATTTTGAGATAGCCATATGAAGTTACAATTCTATTTCTAAAATAAATTTTAAACGTTACAGTATATATGATTTTGGACAAAAGTTGAATTAGTGTATTAATGATATCTAACTGACACTCTGATTATGATTAATGATTATATCTATTTTATTTTATACTCTAGTCTGTTACTTTAATGCTTAAAAAAGGTTGCTTTTTTCAAGTCTTTACTTACCAGCGCCATTGCGCTGCCCATGATTCAGGAAAATAAATGATTACACGAATCCGTCGCAAATTGCGTAAGGCTGTAATAATACATTTTTTTTTTTAATGAAATTCAAGCTTTTTATTTCAAACCAAATAGTTTTTTTCATTGTTTCGGCTTAAAACTCATACAAATTCACATTTTTAAGAATTGATCTAACTACAATGTGGCTTAAAAAATACTGCTTATATTTATACAAAAGAATATTTCTAAGAATTTATTTAACTACAATGACGGACAAAGGGTCATAATAATTTTCAATACATTTTTGAGGTTAGGTAGATATTCTCTGCTACTATTGGCAAATCACTGCCGATCAAGCCGTCTGGGACCAAAACAGCCAATGAACAACTGGGACTGCAACAAACAGGCAGCAATCCCGAAAATATTGAAATGATACCATTAGAGGAGAACTCTCGAATCGGCAAACCCGCCCGGATGTAAGTAATAGTCTGGAGAATAGCTATTTCAGTGGCGGATCCAGGGGGAGGGCAAGGGGTGCGCACCGCCCTAGCGTAGTCTAAAGTAGTGTAATTTACTTAATTAACTCAAGTTTGCGTTAATTAAACTTGCCTCCTAACGCAAGTTCATCAGATCAACCTATTTTGCAACCCCCCTAAAAAATTTTCTATCGGATTAACTTATTTTGCCCCCCCCCCGACAAAATTATGGATCCGCCCCTGTGTTATTAAGCTGAAAATTACAGAGAGAAGCGTGACAATATTCATCAGTAATTTCATATATGCACCGTAATAAATAGTAAACATAGACACACTTACATTTGAGTATGACATTTTGGCCTATCAATATATGTTAGCTTTCTGTGAACTAAAAGTTGACTGGAGAGATTTCGTTATAAATCAATCATTCAAGTTTTATAACAGAATAAAATGAATTTTTCATTAGTTCTGAAAGAATTGTCTTTCAAACATTTTTCTGATCTTTTTGTTGTTGTAATAAAAACCCGGATCAAGGAACTAATTTAAAATTCTAGGCCAACGCAAATATCGATTTCAATTAATGTACATTAATTTTCAATTTATTTCATTTAAATTTTATTTATTATTCTTTTTCATTTTTACCAGAATGAATAAAAACGAACATAAATTAGATAAACATGATATTAGATATGGCCGCACTAGAAAAATTCAGAAATAAATATGTTAATTATGATTTTAAAACTTACTTTTGTTTTACTAATTAAAAATTCATGGTTTATTTAGATATTATTTGAAAAAAACTACGTTTTCTAAAGAGTTAAAGAGGCTGAGTTACAAGGTCGAACCTTAAAACGTACAGGGATTAGGAGGCACAGTTGGGAGGCTGCCGCCCCCCAAACCCCCCGCTTTCGCAGCCTTTAAATAAAAAAAAAAAATTTAAACTGAAAGTAAGGAGCGACATTAAATCTTAAAACGAACAGAAATTATTCAGTATATGAAAGAGGCTGTGCCCTCCTCAACGCCTCGCTCTTTACGCTAAAGTTTGACTTTCTCACAACTCTTTTTTTAAACAATAAAAACTTTAGCGTAAAGAGCGAGGCGTTGAGGAGGGCACAGCCTCTTTCATATACGGAATAATTTCTGTTCGTTTTAAGATTTAATGTCGCTCCTTACTTTCAGTTTAAATTTTTTTTTTTTTTTATTTAAAGGCTGCGAAAGCGGGGGTTTGGGGGGCGGCAGCCCCCCAAATGTGCCTCCTAATCCCTGTACGTTTTAAGGTTCGACCTTGTAACTCAGCCTCTTTAACTCTTTAGAAACGTAGTTTTTTTTCAAATAATTTCTGCACGTTTTTGTACAGTTTATTACTTATTATTGCTTGACTAACTGTTAGCTGATCGTGTCAGGAGTTGAAGTTGGGGGGCTGCCGCCCCCCAAACCCCCCGCTCTTGAACATTCTTGTGTTAAGGCTTTTAATTCCTGAATACTCAAATCACGTCGTACAGGGTGCCTCCTAATCCCTGTACGTTTTAAGGTTCGAACTTGTGACTCAGCCTCTTTAACAGCCCCCCCCAACTGTGCCTCCTAATCCCTGTACGTTTTAAGGGTCGACCTTGTAACTCAGCCTCTTTAACTCTTTAGAAAACGTAGTTTTTTTCAAATAATACACATAAACAGGTTAGACATGCTTTGTTATGAAAATTGACGCGCAGATATTTTCATAACAAAGCAAGTCTAACCTGTTTATCTGTATTATTTGAAAAAAAACTAAGGTTTTTCGTAAATGTAAATTCGGGGGATAATTTTTTCGGTCTGAAAATATCAAAAGGCCCTAACAGGTCGAATTCTGCTTCGAATGAGTCCTCATTCAACCGGATCCGTTGCCAACTGTGGCCTGTAGGCGTGGCTAAGAAAAAAAAAAGAAATGATGAATTTTAAGTGGCTATATTTGGTTTTTTGAAAACAGGGAAGGAGTGATCGGATTGAGCTGAAATTTCGAGGATAAGCTCCCGGGCCCTAGGAAAGCTTAACCTCTAAATTTCAGCCCAATCGGACAACGTTAAAGGGGGGCGGTGGTGGGAGGGTCCAAACTTCCGGCCCAGTTTACCCCATGAAGATAAAGTCGGAGGAGGATGAAATTTTGCAAGTTTCTTAGTTTGAGCTTGGGCTACAAAATGCAATTACCGCCGTCTCTCTGCGACCTCTAGGACCTGAAATCGCTTAACATTGTGGTGGGTCGCCTCTTTATAGAGGCACAAGTGTGCCTCCTTGATCAGCTGATATTAGATATGAGATATCAGCATGGTCTAGGATGAAAGGATTAGAATGGCTTTTGAGTCTTTGACGGAAAGTTAATACAAAACAGAATACAAACAGGGGTTAATGCTAAGCCCTATGCTTTCTAAAAGCCAGAATATAATTATTACTTTATTGATAAAAATTCTTTTAAATGTTTTCACCTTTATAACTTTAAGAAATCGAAAATTAGTTAAGATTCTAAGGAATAAATATCGTCATATGTATAGAAAATGCATCTAATAGAAATTTTGAGACAGCCATTCAATTCAAAATAGTCTAAATATCATATAACCTGGCTTTTGGGTTAAAACAAACCCCACAGATAAGGGGCAAGGATTGTAAGTTTATGCCCAGGGGGTATTTAAGGTTTTTATGGAAGGGATGGTTGTTTAAGTTTAGAAGAGGCTTTGTCTTTCTTCCTGAAAAAGACTATGTCAATATAAAACGAACAGAAATAAATTAAAAAAAAACTTTTTCCACAAAATAAGTTTTTCAAAAAAAAAGTAAAGAACTCTATTAAACCAACAATGAACAAAAATAGAATCAAATAATCTACCAAGCATACAACTACCACAAATCAGTATCAATAAATACATATAACCCGAAAGAAACAGAAATTAAAATAAGTCAAACTCAAAACAAGCAGAAATTAATATGAGTAGGGTTCTAAACCCCATGCGCTCTATAAGCTAGAATATAATTTGTATTTTACTGAAAAAAATTCAAATGAATTTAGTGAAAAAAATGTGTATGGTCAGTTTTAATGAACAAAATATAATCAAATAATCTACCAAGCATACAAACTACCACAAATCAGTATCAATAAATACATATAACCCGAAAGAAACAGAAATTAAAATATGTCAAACTCAAAACGAGCAGAAATTAATCTGAGTAGGATTCTAAACCCAGTGCTTTTTAAAAGCTAGAATATAATTTTGTACTTTATTCAATTTTTTTTAATATTTTCACTTTTATAACCTTAAGAAATCAAAAATTAATTAAGATTTTATAGAATAAATATCAGCATATGCACATTAAACTGACAATGCATTTTTTTTTCAGTAAATTCATTTGAATTTATTTCAGTTCTTTACTGAAAACGTTTGACACTAAGAGCTCAAAATCCTATTCTATGGCCCAAAAAATTTATTCATAATTAATTGTATTTCTAAAAATAACCTTGAAAGCAGTGGCGTTGTTTCAGGCGGGCATGATTTGGAGAAAAAATGATTCTATAGCCCATTCTCTTGACTTTTCGGATGGCAGGGGCGGATCCAGGAGTTTTTTAAGAGGGGGGGGGGGCAAAATAAGTTGATCCTATAAAAACATTTTAGGGGGGAGGGGCAAAATAGCTTGATCCAATAAACTTGCGTTAAAAGCAAGTTTAATTAACGGAAACTTGGGTTAATTAAGTAAATTTACACTACTTTAGACTACGCTAGGGGGGGGGGGTACGTACCCCCATCGCCCCCTGGATCCACCACTTTCGGATGGAGATCCATCTTGCCCCCCCCCCCAATAAAGTGTTTGTAGCTAGATCCCTGCTTGAGAGCTCCGATTCATCTTTGTAATTCCCAGTAACTTTAACATGACTGCTAATAAGGTAATTTTTAACATGAGAAGAATTATTATTGTAAGTTAGTCATCTTTCGAGCTTAAGTTATTACTAGACGCCTACCTATGTATGTATTATAATTAGTCAAGAAAATATGTCAAAAACGGTATTAATTTTTTTTATTTTTCATTTTAATTTTTTCAATTGTGTTTTTATTCCGCATTCACAGAATTTTCATTCAAAATTTTCAAGGGAAATGCTACATTTTCGTCTAAATTACTACGGTTGCAAAAAAAATAAGCAAAGCTAGTTCATTAGATTCGGTGTGTTTTTTGTCTATAAAAGCTTAGACATTAATAATTTGATGACTCCAAAGACAATCTATCCTTCAGAAATACTTTAATTGCTTAGGCTATTATCTATAGGTTTAGGTGTTTCCTCTTGGAAAATTCTCCAACTCCATTAAGAATACTCCCTGCGGAAAATTACCTCCTCCTCCAGTCACAGTTGAAAAAATTTCTTTTTAAATTTAATTTCGTTTTTTTTTAATTCATGCCAAGGTTTAACCAAGACATGATGTAACCAAGACTTAATCTGAATAGGGTTCTAAGCCCTATTTTTTCAATAAAAGCTTAGACGTTAATAATTTGATGAGTCTAAAGACAATCTATCCTTCGGAAACACTTTAATTGCTTAGGCTATTATCTATAGGTTTAAGTGTTTTCTCTTGGAAAATTCTCAAACCCCATTAAGTTTACTCCCTGAGGAAAATTACCCCCTCCCCTAGTCATAGTTGAAAATACTTTTTTTTTAATTGATTTTGATTTTTTTTTTTTTTAATTCATGCCGAGGCTTAACCAACACATGATGTAATCAAGACTTAATCTGAATAGGGTTCTAAACACTATTGCTTTCTAAAAGCCAGAAAATAATTTGTACTTTACTGAAAAAAATTCAATTGAATTTACTGAAAAAAAATTGCATTGTCAGTTTAATATACATATCCTGATATTTATTCCTTAAAACCTTAATTAATTTTTGATTTCTTAAAGTTATAAAAGTGAAAACATTAAAAAGAATTTTTTTAAAAGAATTGCTGTATAAGAATTAAATAGATAAAAAATATTTTTTTTGCCATAGAATAAGATTTTGAGCTCTTAGTGTCAAACGTTTTCAGTAAAGAGCTGAAAAAAATTCAAATGAATTTACTGAAAAATGTTTCATAATTAATTCGATTGCTAAAAGTATCCTTCAAAAGCAGTGGCGTTGTTTCAGGCGGGCAATGATTTGGAGAAAAAAAGAATATATAGCCCATGCTCTTGAATTTTCGGATTGAGATCCCTCTTGCCTCCCTCCCCCCAATAAAATGTTGGAGCTACATCCCTTCTTGAGAGCTCCGATTCAACTTTGTATTTCCCACTAATTTTAACATGACTGCTAATAAGGTAATTTTTAACATGAGAAGAATTATTATTGTAACTTAGTTATCTTTCGAGCTTAAATTATTATTACACGCCCACCAACGTATGTATTTATAATTAGTCAAGAAAATGTGTCAAAAACGGTATTATTTTTTTTTCTTTTTCATTTTAATTTTTCAATGTGTTTTTTATTCCACATTCACAGAATTTTCATTCAAAATTTTTCAAGGGAAATGCTACATTTTCGTCTAAATTACTACGGTGCAAAAAATAAGTAAAGCCAGTTCATAGATTCGGCGCGTTTTCGTCTTCAACAGCTTAGACATTAATAATTTGATGAGTCCAAAGACAATCTATCCTTCAGAAATACTTTAATTGCTTAGGCTATTATCTATAGGTTTAGGTGTTTCCTCTTGGAAAATTCTCCAACTCCATTAAGAATACTCCCTGAGGAAAAATTACCCCCTCCCTTAGTCATAGTTGAAAATACTTTTTTTAAATTTAATTTTGATTTTTTTTTTTTTTAATTCATGCCCAGGCTTAACCAACACATGATGTAATCAAGACTTAATCTGAATAGGGTTCTAAACACTATGCTTTCTAAAAGCCAGAATATAATTTGTACTTTACTGAAAAAAAATTCAATTGAATTTACTGAAAAAAATCTGCATTGTCAGTTTAATATATATATATGCTTATATTTATTCCTTAAAATCTAATTAATTTTTGATTTCTTAAAGTTATAAAAGTGACAACATTAAAAAGAATTTTTTAAAGAATTGGTATATAAGAATTCTATAGGAAAAAGAATAAATTTTTTTGGCCATAGAATAGGATTTCGAACTCTTAGTGTCAAACGTTTTCGGTAAAGAACTGAAAAAATTCAAATGAATTTACTAAAAAAAAATTTGCATTGTCAGTTTAACGTACATATACTGATATTTATTCCTTAAAATCTTAATTAATTTTTGATTTCTTAAGGTTATAAAAGTGAAAACATTAAACAAAAAACTTGAATAAAGTACAAAATTATATTCTAGCTTTTAGAAAGCATAGGGTTTAGAACCCTACTCAGATTAATTTCTGCTCATTTTGAGTTTGACATATTTTAATTTCTGTTTGTTTTGGGTTTCATTTTTTTATTTATACTGATTTATGGTAGTTGTATGCTTGGTAGATTATTTGATTCTATTTTGTTCATTAAACTGACCATACATATTTTTTCACTAAATTCACTTGAATTTTTTTTAGTAAAATACAAATTATATTCTAGCTTTTAGAAACGCATGGGGTTTAGAACCCTACTCATAATAATTTCTGCTTGTTTTGAGTTTGACTTATATTAATTTCTGTTCGTTTTCGGTTATATTTATTTTTTGATACTGATTTGTGGTAGTTGTATTCTTGGTACATAATTTGATTCTACTTTGTTCATTTTGGTTTAATGGAGTTCTTTACTTTTTTTTGAAAAATTTATTTTGTGGAAAAAGTTTTTTTTTAATTAATTCATAGAAAGGGCACAATAACTTTCAGTTTTCTGCTCCCATGTTTCTGCAACGACTTCCTCCCCCATTCAAGGTAGTTTGAGAACAAATATTAACACATTGTAGTCACATGACTCATTATTAAGGCGACACCTCTGATACAAATTGCATGTAAATCTCTGGCATCCCTAAACTTGGAATCAAATATATGCCAAACTAGCTATAATTAAACACGCTCAAAATCTGGAAAACACTTTAATTTAATAAACCATGGTCTCCATGGGAATAGCGGCAATGGTTTAAGCTTTCAAAACATAGAGTGCTCAATATTCCAACAGCTGTGAAAATAAAATTAATATACTTTCCGCTGCATTTGTTAATGGGAAAAAGAAAATGTAAAAGAAAATGTAAAAAGAAAAAAAGTTAGAAGACTCTACTGGATTATATCTATTTTTGCTTTTGAAAAGGAGAGCTACGTTTGGTTTACTCAACTTGGTGCGGACAAGATAGGCTACCTCGCAGCAGTGAAGAAAGTTTAAAAGCTATAATTTTTTTTTGATTTAGTAAATATATATATTTTTTTTTAATTTAGATTTGGTAAATTCACGCTTGCTAGGCAGATATCATGCAACAAGAAAGAAATAGACTGAATTCTTAATTCAATGCTCCTTCCGCAAATGATTAATTAAAATAAAACAAAAACTCTGAGGGAAGTATAGAGCGAATTTGAAACTTAAAACGAAAACAAATTATTGCTTCACAGTCTATCTAGCATATATTGAGTAAAACTAGTCCCATGTTTGTATGATAATAGAAAACCAGAGTTTACTGAAAACAACCATAAAATGTCTTTAGCTACAATTACTCTGCATATTATCAACTACGAATTTTTTCTTAACATGTTTCCTTCTAAATAGCTCCAACTGTTGGCTAATACCACCTTCTTTTCTTATTCTCCTTCTTCTTAATTTTTTTTTATTGTGTCTAATCCTCAAATTGTAATGGAACCGTTCAGACCTCAGCAGTTAATTTTGTCTTGGTTTTTGTGTCATTTTGTCTGACTAATTTTCAGTTTACTCGATTTTCTAACTTATTTTTATAGACATCAATATTCCGAATTTTTTTTTTATTTTTTTTTATTATTTTTTTTAGAAGCGACTATGACAAATTCGTGTTAAAATATATTGGAGCCAATGCATGCAAACTAGAGTCAACGAAAAAGAGACTGAAAACTCAGAAGTAAGGTAAATAGAAACAATGTCATGAAACAAAAATGTCATAGAAAGTCATAAAAACAATAACAGGGATGAAATACAAGCTTGATAAGATATTTTCAAGATACATTTTAGAGTCTGAATTCATTCCTGAGAGTTTCGTTCACTGAACTCAGCTGGGGAGGTGCATCAAGAGGGGGAGAGGCTTAAGGGATGTAATTATGACGGCAGTGAATATCATTGTTGCAGCAGTAGCTGCAACCTAATAAAGACCGAACCATAGTCCGTAGTAACCATAAGTTGAAAAATGCGCTTTGAAAAATAACTGCCTAATAAAAAAAATTGCCGTATGGCACTGAATCAGGAGTCTTAACTTTTGTTTTCATTAGTCTCAAAAGTAAGAGTTTATTACGGTAACAAATTTATGGTGATTTCAAAAATGAGCCTGAAATCCTCAAAATGGCGTCAGATGGAAACAAAAAATGCACTATTAGAATCTTAATTAAATAACCAAAACATTGAATAACTTATAATAGTTAAATAATAGTTTAAATTAAATAGCTTATAATTGTTATTTTCCTTGAAAAACAAGGAAAATAACTTTTTTGCATGAGTAGCAATGATGCGTCATTTTTTTTCCTTTTTGTTCTACCAGAGCTAGTGGGTTACCGGGACATCATAGAGAGATGTTTAATAGCTCATTTGGACGGAAATCGAAATTAATAATTCCCTTTTAAATTACAAAAGACAGTGGAGGGTAGCCAGTCCCCTCTCTGAAAGGCCCACACCCTGCAAAGTGTTCCGATCAAAATTTTGAGATAGTAGTTTTGTTTAATATACTTCAACGGTCCAACTCCTATGGTTTTGGTGATGATATGATCCCTCTTAGTCCCTGAGAAAAGGGCTGTAAGACATATTGGTACTGGGCGTAATGGTATTGCGCGTAACCGTATTGAACGTATTGGCATTGCGACTATTGGTTTCAGGCATATCGGTATCAGGTGTTTTTTTCTTCTCAATCAGGGTTTTTGTTCCTTCGATCATGGTTTCAGTTGTAGCTGCAACCTGGCTAAGATTAAACCACAGCCCATAGTAACCAAAAACTGAGAAACGCGTTTTGAAAAAAAAAACGTTTTGAAAAAATTCCATTTAACACTGATTCAGGAATAGAAACTGTTATTTCGGTTAATCTTAAAGATAAAAATTTGTTACGAAAACAAATTTATTGTGATTTTAAAAAGAGCCCGAAACCCCTCAAAAATGGTAGCAGGTAAAAATAAAAATTACACCATTGGAATTAGTGTAGACAAAATCTTGTATATGGTAGTTAGAGCTCCCCACCTAAAACAACAAGGAAAATCCCTTTTTTTACATAGGTAACACTGATTTATCTTCTTTTTTTTTTAGCAAGGCTAGTGGGCTACCAGAACATAATAGAAAAATGCTGAATAGCTTATTGGAAAAGAAATTAGAATTGTCAGTGCCCTTTTAAATGACCAAAAGATTGGTGGGTAGCTAGCCTCCTCTTCAAAAGGCTCCCTTCCCACTAAATATGTCCGATCAAAATTTTGAGATTGGTTTTTTTTTCAGCATAGTTGGAAGATTCAATTACTATGCTTTTGTAGAGGACATAAGCCATAATCCTTAGGAAAAGGGTTGATAGTTTTACAATAATGGTCTTATTTAGGACGTCAAAGGCTCAAGTTCTTTTACAATCATAGTTTTGTGCCTTTTATATGATTATTTGAAAAAAACTACGTTTTCTAAAGAGTTAAAGAGGCTGAGTTACAAGATCGAACCTTAAAACGTACAGGGATTAGGAGGGACAGTTGGGGGCTGCCGCCCCCCAAACCCCCCGCTTTCGCAGCCTTTAAATAAATAAAAAAAAATTAAACTGAAAGTAAGGAGCGACATTAATTCTTAAAACGAACAGAAATTATTCCGTATATGAAAGAGGCTGTGCCCTCCTCAACGCCTCGCTCTTTACGCTAAAGTTTGACTTTCTCACAACTCTTTTTTTAAACAATAAAAACTTTAGCGTAAAGAGCGAGGCGTTGAGGAGGGCACAGCCTCTTTCATATACGGAATAATTTCTGTTCGTTTTAAGAATTAATGTCGCTCCTTACTTTCAGTTTAATTTTTTTTTTTTTTATTTAAAGGCTGCGAAAGCGGGGGGTTTGGGGGGCGGCAGCCCCCCAACTGTCCCTCCTAATCCCTGTACGTTTTAAGGTTCGACCTTGTAACTCAGCCTCTTTAACTCTTTAGAAAACGTAGTTTTTTTCAAATAATTCTGCACGTTTTTGTACAGTTTATTACTTATTATTGCTTGACTAACTGTTAGCTGATCGTGTCAGGAGTTGAAGTTGATCTCAACTGCCTTGACTTTCTAACAACTCTGATTTTAAACAATAAAAACTTTAGCGTAAAGAGCGAGGCGTTGAGGAGGGCACAGCCTCTTTCATATACGGAATAATTTCTGTTCGTTTTAAGATTTAATGTCGCTCCTTACTTTCAGTTTAAAAAACTTTTTTTATTTATTTAAAGGCTGCGAAAGCGGGGGGTTTGGGGGGCGGCAGCCCCCCAACTGTGCCTCCTAATCCCTGTACGTTTTAAGGTTCGACCTTGTAACTCAGCCTCTTTAACTCTTTAGAAAACGTAGTTTTTTTCAAATAATTTCTGCACGTTTTTGTACAGTTTATTACTTATTATTGCTGACTAACTGTTAGCTGATCGTGTCAGGAGTTGAAGTTGGGGGGCTGCCGCCCCCCAAACCCCCCGCTCTTGAACCTTCTTGTGTTAAGGCTTTTAATTCCTGAATACTCAAATCACGTCGTACAGGGTGCCTCCTAATCCCTGTACGTTTAAGGTTCGACCTTGTAACTCAGCCTCTTTAACTCTTTAGAAAACGTAGTTTTTTTCAAATAGTTTCTGCACGTTTTTGTACAGTTTATTACTTATTATTGCTTGACTAACTGTTAGATGATTGTGTATTATTCTTTTCTTTCTCGACAGGGTTTTTAAGGGTCGACCTTGTAACTCAGCCTCTTTAACTCTTAGAAAACATAATTTTTTTCAAATAATTTAAAAAAGAAACTGAGTTTTTTTTTAAAAATTTAAATTCAGTATATAAAAAATTTGACCCAACAGTGATTCGAACTCGGATTTTCCGCCTGACAGCCAGGAATCTCACCGCTACACTAAAGAGACATAATTGAAATTGTTTTTTAGTAAGGTAATGAATACTTTTTTACGCAAGCAAAACTTGATATTTGGTTTTTGGAAAACAGGGAAGGAGTGATCAGATTGAGCTGAAATTTCGAGGATAAGCTCCCAGGCCCCCAGAAAAGCTTATCCTCCAAATTTCAGCCCGATCAGACAACGTTAAAGGGGGGTTGTGGTGGGAAAAATTAACATGGGCTAATATAGGAAAACAAGGTTTTTCGTAAATGTAAATTTGGGGGATAATTTTTTCGGTCTGAAAATATCAAAAGGCCCTAACAGGTCGAATTCTGCTTCGAATGAGTCCTCATTCAACGGATCCGTTGCCAACTGTGGCCTGTAGGCGTGGCTAAGAAAAAAAAAAAGAAATGATGAATTTTAAGTGGGCTATATTTGGTTTTTTGAAAACAGGGAAGGAGTGATCGGATTGAGCTGAAATTTCGAGGATAAGCTCCCGGGCACTAGCAAAGCTTAACCTCTAAATTTCAGCCCAATCGGACAACGTTAAAGGGGGGCTGTGGTGGGAGGGTCCAAACTTCCGACCCAGTTTACCCCATGAAGATAAAGTCGGAGGAGGATGAAATTTTGCAAGTTTCTTAGTTTGAGCTTGGGCTACAAAATGCAATTACCGCCGTCTCTCTGCGACCTCTAGGACCTGAAATCGCTTAACATTGTGGTGGGTCGCCTCTTTATAGAGGCACAAGTGTGCCTCCTTGATCATGTGAGAAACCTTTCTTTGTTACGGCTGACTACGGTAATAATTGAAAAATATTATTTTTCCTTGTACGCTAAAAAATTACGATTAACCGCCAAAATTTGCGTGATTTTTCGCTTGATTTTCTCTTTCTGACGATTTCTTGATAAGAAAAAAATGGCCTGACTTTTTTTTTGCATTTATTTCAAGCATTTCGGAAAAAAAGATTAAATTAAGTAAATCGAAATTATCAATTCATTGTTTCTTTTTTGTTTCCACTGTCTCTGAGGAAAGGGATATAAGTTATTCAATTTGCCCATTGCTCGAATATAACCTAGTAGCATATTTATTATCGGGGAAATATTCGGACATTTCTTTATGGTGGGATTTTTGCAGGGGGAAGGGTAATTTTCCATGGAACAGTTTTCAACGGGAAAGGAAGTTTCCGGGGGAAGTTTTTGTGAAAAAATTTACACGGCGGGTGGGGAAGGGGCATTTCCTGGCATTAGTTGAAAAAACACTAGAAATCCAATAAAAACGGAACTGAAAGTAAGAAGCAACATTAAGACGAATAGAAATAATTTCGTATATGAGGGATGCTGCCCTCCTAGACCCCTCAGAAAATAATTAAAATAATAATGGCAGTGTTCTTTAAACATTAAATGTAAATTAAAAACGGGGACAAATGATTTAAAAAAAACAAACAAAGTTTTTCCGAGGGAATTAAAGAGTAAAGTTAAATCTTTAAACAAAAAATATTTATTGCTTCACAGTCTATCACACCTCAACAATACTTTACACCCTCTCCTAATCTACAATTAAGTTGCCCAAATTATATATTTCCCATGTGATTTTTTTTTGTTTATTGATTTCGTCAGCGCTGATTCAATTTGCTGATACATGGGTTGAAATAAAAGTTGCACACAGCAAAATAAATGGGAAATTCAACTACTACATCTATTGAATAAAAAAAAAAGTTTTTTTTTTAACTGAAAGTAAGGAGCGACATTAAAAATTAAAACGAACAGAAATTATTCCGTATATGAAAGGGGCTGCCCCCTCCTCAATGCCTCGCTCTTTACGCTTAAGTTTTGTATTGTTTTAAAAAATAAAGTTGTGAGACAGAGTCAAATTTTAGCGTACAGAACGAGGCATTGAGGAGGGGGCAGCCCCTTTCATATACGGAATAATTTCTATTCGTTTTAAGTTTTAATGCCGCTCCTTACTTTCAGTTTAAAAAAACTTGTCTTTTTTATCAAATTTCTGAACGTTTTTGAATTAATGCAGGTTTTGATTTTGGCTCACCGTACATGAATAATTAAAATGAAATTTACGTTTTAATTTTACTTTTTTTGGTTAAATGGCTTTCTTGAAAGTTGTTTAATTTTTATTTACACACGTTTTTATTTGTAATAAATATACGTAACTTACGAATTAATTTACGTAACGAACTTCTATATTCGTATATTTTTATTATGTATATTAAGGGTTTTGCCTCCTAGTAAATACCTCGCTCTTTACGCTAAAGTTCCAATTTTGTTCCAATTCTTTAAGAATGACCCCTTAATCACAAAGGCAGTTAATTAGAATAAATAGTTCTAATGAAAGTACTAAAAAAAACCTTTAGCGTAAAGAGCGAGGTATTGAATAGGGGGCAGACCCAATAATATACGTAATAATTTATATTCCTTTTAAGTTTTGATGCTGCTCCTTACTTTCAGTTGAAAAATTTGTTTTTTTTATATAATTTCTAATCGTTTTTTTTTTTAATAATGCTGGAAAGCCGATGCCCCCTATATAGCACTGTCCCTTCCCCCATAAAAACTTTCTCCATGGGAAAAATCCTCCCATTAACCCCCGACCCACACACCCACCCCCACTACCAGAACCCCCCCCAGGAAACGTCTGGGTACTTCCCAATTACTAATACTATATTAAACATTGGGCAGGCAAGTTCCTAACTTGCAGCGCTTCCCATAGGGATTGTGGCAGAATAATCATCTTCAAAGACATAGTCATTATATTTTTCGAACCATGCTGAACAAAATATCTATCTCAAAATTTTGATCGGTGACTTTGGGGAACAAAATGAGCGTGGGAGGTGGGCCTAGTTGCCCTCCGTTTTTTTTGTTTCACTTAAAAAGGGCCCTAACTTTTAATATCCGTTCGAATGAGTCCTCCCACTATATTCTAGGACCACTGGGTCGATATGGTCATCCCTGGTGAAAAGAAAAAAAAAAAAAAAAAAAAACACGCTTCCGTGATCTTTCTTGCGGCCAAAAATACAAAATTCCACATTTGAAACCTCTAGTGTAGGGTTTTCTGATACGCTGAATCTGATTTAGGGATTTTCGTCAAGGTTCTATGACTTGTTCCCCCTTTTTTTGAAAATAAGGCAAATATTCTCAGGTGTGTGATTTTTTTGATTATAATGGCTTGAATTTCATTGAGATTCTATCATTTTTAGGGGGAGTTTCCCCCTTTTTTCGAAAATAGGGCTATTTTTTCAGGCTCGTAAGTTTTTGATGTATAAGACTAAACTGGATGAAACTTATATATTTGAAATCAGCATAAGAATCTAATTCTTGTGATGTATCTATTGGTATCAAAATTCCGTTTTTCAGAGTTTCAGTTATTATTGAGCCGGGTCGCTCCTTTCTTATAGTTCGTTACCACGAACTGTTTGATAACAACTTCTTGTAAAGCTAAGAGCATTAAGATGAAGATTACAAGAAGTATATGAATATAAAGGTTATCAAAATACATATTAGTAGTGTCATAGCAACGGCTAACTGTATTCAGTTTATAATTTGGTGCTATATATTTGCAAAATAGAGAGGGGTTGAGTGTAAAATATAGTGGTTTCGCATTCAAAATGTGCTAACTGCAATTTTTCTGAATATTATGAAGTAAAAATTGTTTTTTTTTTACATGTTTCCTTTTCAATAGATCCCAATTCTAGATTTCTATCCACCAAATAAATATATTAGGGCTATATCTGAGACATATTGGAAGGGGGCGGGCCTATTGTCATAAACCCGACTATGATAAAAGCATAGAATATAAAATTTAAAGGCCCCGATTTTGCTTTATCAACATGTTTCTTTGAGATAAGCGGTTACTCTTTTGTGTTACCGAGGATTAGACAATTTGAAAAAAGGACAAGAAAAGAATGCTTACCAGAAATGATGAGAAATGTATATAAAGTAATCTTCATGTTGAATAGTTTGGATTCCAAATATAACTGAACTAAAATTTTGCTAAGAATATCTTATCTGAAAGAAGTGAAGTTAACTGAAGGTTGCGCAACATATGGCCTTACGTGAAAAGTTCTTTGTCATTACCATACAGGGTAAAATCTCCTTTTTTAAATAGAGAAAGTGAAAACTTTTAAAGGATCGATATGACAAGTATGCGTAAGATGTTCTAAATTTGTATACAGGTTTAAACGCTTCCACATTGTAATATTACAAATGATTGTTAGTCCAGTTAACATCAGATTCAATGAAGGTCTTGTTCTAGCTTCACTTTTAAACAGTTCGTGGTGACGAACTATAAGTAAGGAGCAACTCGGCTCAATAGTAAACAAAACTCTAAAAAATGAAATTTTCATATCAATAGATACAGCAAAAGAATCAGCTTCTCATGCTGATTCCAAATATATATAATTCAGGGTGTTTTAGTTTTACCCATCAAAAGTTACGAGCCTAGGATAACTTGCCTAATTTTTTAAATAGGGTGAACACACCCCATAAAATTCAAGGAATCTTAATGAAAGTCACCCCATCAGATTCAGCTTACCAGAAAACCCTACTTTGGAAGTTTTAAGCTCCTATTTGAAAAAATGTAGAATTCTGTTATTTTTGCCAGAAGAAAGATCACGGACGCGTGTTTATTTGCTTTTTTCCCCAGGGGTGATCGTATCAAAATAACAGTCCTGGAAGATCGGAAGAGGGTTCATTTAAACGGAAATTAAAAGTTCTACTTCCCCTTTTAAGTGACCCAAAATAATGGAGGGCAACTGGCCCCCCTCCCCACGACCTTTTTTTCTCCAAAGTTATCTGATCAAAATTTTGGGATAGCCTTATCGTTTAGTATAGTTGAAAGATCCAATAGCTATGTCTTTAAGTGTAAAATACCGCCCACACACACAACCCGTGGGGAAAGACCTGTCGGTTATGAAATTTGTCCACTGTTTACGTATAGTATTTGTTATTGGGAAGTAAACAAACATTTTTCGGGGGGGGGATTTTTTGCTTGGAGTGGGTTACAATAGGGAGAATTTTCCTTGGGGAGTGAAATTTCCCGGGGGATGAATATTCCAGGGAAAATTTTACACTGGGGAGATTTGACAGAATTCCTATAAGAAATTCTTGTTAGTTGTCTTACATTGTCTTTACCAACTGAATCTTGCATGTGGAGATGATCCTGGGGAATAATCTGAGGGCTATTTTCCGAATGATTTAATTTCCAGGAAAAATTGCCACGGAAAGGGGTATTTCCAGTGTGATTGGAAAACCGATTAAAAAATAAAGTCTTTTTCAAATGTTAGTATGCTAAGAAAATTTTTTAAGGAAATCGTCCACAGGACAGTCCCGGAGAGGGGAGGGGGGATTTTAGTTTGGATGAAACTGTCAGGAGGAATTTGCACTTTACATGGAATGAAATTTCCACTGAGGAGTTTCCGTGAGGGAGGGGATACTTCATGGAGGGTAGGCCAGATTTACCGGAATTATTTGAAAAATAATTAGAAGTTTAATAAAAAACAAGTTTTTTTATAGCTGAAAGTAAGGAGCAACATTAAAACTCAAAACGAATAGAAATTATTCAGTCTTTGAAAGGCTCAATACCTTGCTCTTTAAGCTAAAGTTTGACTGTTTGCCCAATTTTTTAAGAACGGCAGAAGATACAGAGTTGCCATTCAATTAGATTATTAAGACCTTTTAAAAATACTAAGAGCTTTATAGTTCGAGTTAGCGAACTGTAAGTAAGGAGCGACACGGCTCAATAGTAGTCCAAACTCTAAAAAACCACAAATTGTTAAACCAATGGATATATATATATATATATATATATAATATATATATAATATATATATATATATATATATATAATATATATGATAAAATTGAATAACTATGCTGATTCCAAATATATAAGTTTTATTAAGTTTAGTGTTACCCATTAAAGTCTATGAGCCTTAGAAAATTTGCCTGATTTTCAAAACAGGGAAGAAATAACCCCTAAAAGATGGACATTTTACTATCAGACTCAGCGTATCAGAGATCCCTACTGTGGTTGTTTCTAGCTCCTATCTACACAAATGTGGAATTTTATGTTTTTGGCCAGAAGAAGGATCACAAATGTGAGTTTATTTGTTCTTTTTTGTTTTTCTTATTTTTTCTCTGAGAAGTTTGACTGTTTGTCCCAATTTCATAAAAACGGTTGCTGAAACACAAGAGCTGTTTAGTTAGAATAGACAGCTTTTTAAAGAATGCTATAAGCTTAAGCGTAATTGGGTGATCGTATAGAACCAATGCTTCCAGAGAAGCAGCAGAGGGCTCATTCGAACAGAAATTAAAAGTTTCCAGTAGACAATTTACGCGGGGGAAAAGTTTGCCAAAATTTGCATGCAAACTCTGTTTTAAGTTTTCATGAAGGGTTAGCCGAAGTCAAACCTGCACAAGTTGAAACACTCAAAAATAAAAAAAAAATAAAAAAAATGTCTACTAAAAGTTTGGTGCGACATTAAAACTTCAAAAACCTAAAGTTTACTTAAAGTTTGACTGTTTATCTCAACTCTACTTTTTAAAGTAATAAGAAACTTTAGCATAAGGAGCGGGGTGTTGAAGAGGGGACAGCCCCTTTCATATACAGACTAATGTCTGTTCATTAAGTTTTAATGTCGCTCCTTGCTTCCAGTTAATTTTTATTTTTTAATATATGTAATCTTAATAACAATAATTTTCTTTCTTCCTGAGAAGCAAGGGGATCAGGACGTTCGTCATAAATTGAATGAAAAGGGTGGATAGTTGATAATGGTATATTTACTTGTGTCATTTCGAGATGAAACTCGAAGAATCATACGGAATAATTTTAAAATGACTTTTATTCGTCTAAATTTATAAAATAAATGATGTAATACAAGAAAATATATATATATATATATATATATATAGTGTGTTCCAGAATAGATTAAATGATTTGGAAAAAAATAATAATAAGAAAAATACCAACAAAAACCTACTGTCCAAATTTTCTTGAAGACAAGGTTTAGGGTATAAGAGGCAATAGGATTAATTCATTGAAATGTAAGGGAGGGGGTCGAATCTATTTTTAGATTCTAAAAAGCTGAATTCTTTTTGAAATAAAATAACAAAAAGAAATAATTTTCCAAGCAGAAAACGCAAAAAGGGGTTTTCCAGAATCTAGGGAGAGGGTGCAGAAATTCTTAAGGTGCTAGAGGTCCAACAGCCCCCCCCCCTCCTGGCACAAATAACAAAAGGCTTAGAACAAGGATTTTTAAGACTAAGGTAAAGCGCATTAGCAAAATAAGAACACTACCAACAAGGGTGCATCTAGGATTTTCATTAAGGGGAAGGCGGAATATTTTCCCAAGGAGGATTTACACAAAAACTTTTCAAACATGAATCAAAAATTTTTTTGAGTTACATGCATTTTTGTCACGTTTATACGGTGAACCAAAATTTTTTGTAGTATGGGGATAAAACCCGGTAGACTCCCCCCATCGAGTACGGCCTAGACTATGTATATCCGTCATAATTCTATTTGCAACGCGTAGGCGAATGCTGTAATGCAAAGACAAATAAAAGAAATGTCAGTGTAAAGTAAAAGTCCAAAGAAAAAAGTATTGTCGCTTTCAGTCACTTTATGCGCTTCAACAATACAAATAATCTTTTTATGCCCATCGTCTTCCTCACTCTAAAATTCATAGATTTTTACAAACTTATACTATTTCTCGTATTTTCTATATAATAAGACTATATCCGGGACTTTTTGAATTTGTACCAGTAGTGGAATCTCCTTTATAGCTTCTCAATTATTCTTATGGGATAGGCTCATTAGGCTCATTTGTATAAACTCATAGGCTATACGAAAAGACATTCATTGGTTTAGGCTATTAAATAAAAAAAAAAAAAATTTCTACTGAAATTGGGGAGCAATACTAAAACTTAAAACGAACAGAAATTACTCTGTAATTATGAAGGCTACTCTCTCCTCTATACCCCACTCTTCAAACTGAAGTTTTTTAGCACTTTTAGATAAAGGTTCTGATTCTAGTTAAACCGCCCTTGTGTTTTAAGTATCGTTCTTAAAGAATTGGGACAAAAGGTATAACTTTAGCATAAAGGAGGGTAGAAGAGGGGATCTTCTGCCTCCTCCTCCACGGAATATCTGCCGACGAAAAAGTCTTTCATAAGAAGTTCCTCCAACATAAAATCCTTCCCCTGGGTAATTACCCCAGAACAATTCCATCCTCGCTGCAAAGTCCTCTAAGGAAAATTCTTGCGAACGTTTCCACCTGAAAAATATTCCTTAGCATACTTTCATTACAAAAATCTTGTCTTTTATCCAATTTTTGACCGTTTTTTAGCTTATGACGGAATCCTCCTTGCATATTAATTTTTTTTATCTAGAAATCTGTCCCCCTCAGCTGAAAAGTTCCACCGGACAATGCCACAGTGCATCTCTACGTACAAAATGGGGTCGAAAACGAGAAAGTAAGACCAACTTCATATATGAATTCTGGCAAAATTTCACCATTTAAAATTTCCTCCTGAAAAGCGGACCCTCGGAGACTTCCATCCCAATGGGAAATTCTCCACGTAGAAAATCTATCCTCAGAAAATCCTCCCCCCTGAAAAAGGTTTGGACACTTTCCAAAAAAATCAAACAGTTCGTGGTGACGAACTGTAAGTAAGGAGTGACTTGGCTCAATAGTAACCAAAACTTTAAAAAACGGAATTTTGATATCAATAGATGCATCAAAATCACCAGTCTATAATGCTGATTCCAAATATATAAGGTTTATCAAGTTTAATGTTACCCATCATAAGTTACGGGTCTGAGAAAATTTGCCGTATTTTTAAAATAGGTGGACAGCAACCCTCAAAATTCCAGGAATATTAACTACACCATCAGATTCAGCGTGTCAGAAAACCCTACTGAATAAGTTTCAAGCCCCTATATACAAAAATGAGGAATTTTGCTATTTTTGCCAGAAGACAGATCACGGATGTTTTTACTTTTATCAAGGAGGCACACTTGTGCCTCTATAAAGAGGCGACCCACCACAATGTTAAGCGATTTCAGGTCCTAGAGGTCGCAGAGAGACGGCGGTAATCGCATTTTGTAGCCCAAGCTCAAACTAAGAAACTTGCAAAATTTCATCCTCCTCCGACTTTATCTTCATGGGGTAAACTGGGCCGGAAGTTTGAACCCTCCCACCACAGCCCCCCTTTAACGTTGTCCGATTGGGCTGAAATTTAGAGGTTAAGCTTTCCTAGGGCCCGGGAGCTTATCCTCGAAATTTCAGCTCAATCCGATCACTCCTTCCCTGTTTTCAAAAAACCAAATATAGCCACTTAAATTCATCATTTCTTTTTTTTTCTTAGCCACGCCTACAGGCCACAGTTGGCAACGGATCCGGTTGAATGAGGACTCATTCGAAGCAGAATTCGACCTGTTAGGGCCTTTTGATATTTTCAGACCGAAAAAATTATCCCCCGAATTTACATTTACGAAAAACCTTGGTTTTTTTCAAATAATACAGATAAACAGGTTAGACATGCTTTGTTATGAAAATATCTGCGCGTCAATTTTCATAACAAAGCATGTCTAACCTGTTTATGTGTATTATTTGAAAAAAACTACGTTTTCTAAAGAGTTAAAGAGGCTGAGTTACAAGGTCAACCCTTAAAACGTACAGGGATTAGGAGGCACAGTTGGGGGGGGCTGTTAAAGAGGCTGAGTCACAAGTTCGAACCTTAAAACGTACAGGGATTAGGAGGCACCCTGTACGACGTGATTTGAGTATTCAGGAATTAAAAGCCTTAACACAAGAATGTTCAAGAGCGGGGGGTTTGGGGGGCGGCAGCCCCCCAACTTCAACGCCTGACACGATCAGCTAACAGTTAGTCAAGCAATAATAAGTAATAAACTGTACAAAAACGTGCAGAAATTATTTGAAAAAAAACTACGTTTTCTAAAGAGTTAAAGAGGCTGAGTTACAAGGTCGAACCTTAAAACGTACAGGGATTAGGAGGCACAGTTGGGGGGCTGCCGCCCCCCAAACCCCCCGCTTTCGCAGCCTTTAAATAAAAAAAAAAAAATTTTAAACTGAAAGTAAGGAGCGACATTAAATCTTAAAACGAACAGAAATTATTCCGTATATGAAAGAGGCTGTGCCCTCCTCAACACCTCGCTCTTTACGCTAAAGTTTTTATTGTTTAAAAAAAGCGTTTGTGAGAAAGTCAAACTTTAGCGTAAAGAGCGAGGCGTTGAGGAGGGCACAGCCTCTTTCATATACGGAATAATTTCTGTTCGTTTTAAGATTTAATGTCGCTCCTTACTTTCAGTTTAAAATTTTTTTTTTTTATTTAAAGGCTGCGAAAGCGGGGGGTTTGGGGGCGGCAGCCCCCCAACTGTGCCTCCTAATCCCTGTACGTTTTAAGGTTCGACCTTGTAACTCAGCCTCTTTAACTCTTTAGAAAACGTAGTTTTTTTCAAATAATAACTTTATAAATCAAATAATATTAACATTTTGATTACTAAATATCAGTATATGTATATTAAACTGACAATGCACTTTCATTTGTATTTTTTCAGTAAAGTGGAAATTTTGTTCTGGCCTCTGGGAAGTCATAGGGGTTTTTGGCGCCCAACTTATGTTAAATTCTGCTCGTTTTGAGTTTGACTCGGTTAATTATTGTAATTTCTGTTCGTTTTGGGTTTCATTTATTTATCAATGCTGATTTGTGGTAGTTTTCAAGCTTGGTAGACTATTGTGATTTTAGTTTTGCTCATTTTTTGTTTAATGGGGTTCTCTACTTTTCTTTGAAAAACTTATTTTGTGGAAAAAGTTTTTTTTAATTAATTTCTGTTCGTTTTATATTGACAGAGTCTTTTCAGGGAAAAAAAAATAATACTTTTAAATCTTTTCATTTTTTAAGACTTTGTACTATTTGTATGCCGGAGAAAAATTTTCAGCAATTTTTAACAGCATATACCCGTTTAAAAATCTGGACACAAATAGTACTGTTTAATTTAGTTTCATAACTCCTCTAGTGGACCTGTAATGGAAAATTTGATACCATTCGCCAAGAAATCTGTTTACTTTCTTTGATAGCTTGGATATACTTACGCTATTTGGATTTGGTTAAACTTTAAGAGCAGAAGTAGCCCCGAAACGTTTGAACATAATACCCTCAGTCGTTCTAGGGATACTGATGAGATGCCTTATTGGGAACTAGCATTATCACAGTGCATTTTAATTTAATCTTAAGTCAACGCTTTTGTTTTTAAACATATAAAAATTGGATTTGAGGAAGACTAAAATCTATTCAATAAATCATATTCAACAACTTTCTATATAAACTTTATATCCCCCAGGGCATACAACACTTGCACTGAGGGCTCTGAGGGGTTTATCATCCTAAAAGACCTAATTTCCAGAACTTTCAATTGCGCAAAATTGATATCTCAAAATTTTGATTGGATGTGTTTGGGAAAATGGTGGGCGTGAGAGGGGCGTTAGTTGCTATCCAATCACTTTCAACTATTAAAAAAGGCACTAGCCCTTTCAATTTCCAATTGAATGAGCCCTTTTGAAGTTTCTACGACAACGCTTTCAATAAAACTTTATATGCTCCCAGGGCATAACTTACAACCCCTGCCCTGAGGGTTGTGGGGGCAGGGGTTGTCCATCCTTAAAGACCTAATTTCCAAAACTTTCAACTACGTTGAATAAATGGTTATCTAAAAATTTGATTGTATGTGTTTGGGGAAAAGGTGGGCAAGAGCGGGGGTTAGTCACCCTCAAATCACTTTTTGACTATTAAAAAGGGTACTAGTCATTTGAATTTCAAATCAAATGAGCCCTTTTTCAAGTTTCTACGACAAAGATTTCAATAAAAACCTTGTATGCCCCCAGGGCACAACTTATAATCCTTGCCCTGAGGGTTGTGGGTGAGTGCCCTCCTTAAAAATATGTTTTCTATCTGGAAATCAACTACCCTGAACAAAAAGGCTATCTCAAAATTTTATTGGATGTGTTTGGGGGAATGATGGGTGTGAGGGGGGGGGCTAGTTACCCTCCAATCACTTTCGACTATTAAAAGGGCACTAGCCCTTTGAATTTCCAGTCAAATGAGCTTTTATTGAAGTTTCTACGACAACACCTTCTTTAAAAACCTTATATACCCCAGGGCTTAACTTAAAACACCTTGCCCTGAGGGATGTGGGGGAGTGTCCCTTCTCAAAAACGTATTTTCTATCTGGAAATCAACTAAGCTGAACAAAATGGCTATCTCAAAATTTTGATTGGATGTGTTTGGGGGAATGAAGGGCGTAAGGGGGGGGAGCTAGTTCCACTCAAATAACTTTCGACTATTAAAAAGGGTACTAGCCCGTTGAATTTCAAATCAAAAGAGCCTGTTTTGAAATTTCTACGACAACACCTTCTATAAAAACCTTATATTCCCCTAGGAATAACTTAAAACCCTTGCCCTGAGTGTTTTGGGGGAGTGTCAACCTCAAAAAGATATTTTCTATCTGGAAATCAACTAGGCTGAACAAAATGGCTATCTCAAAATTTTGATTGCATGTGTTTGGGGGAATGATGGGCGTGGGGAGGGGGCTAGTTGCCCACCAATCACTTTCGACTATTAAAAAGGGTACTAGCCCTTTGAATTTCCAATCAAATAAGCCTGTTTTGAAGCTGCTACGACAACGCCTTCTATAAAAACCTTATATGCCACTAGGGTACAACTTAAAACCCTTGACCTGAGGGTTGTGGGGGAGTGTCCTCCTCGATAATATATTTTCTATCTGGAAATCAAGTACGTTGAACAAAATGGCTATCTCAAAATTTTGATTGGATGTGTTTTGGGGAATACTGGGCGTGGGGGGGGCTAGTTGCCCTCAAATCACTATCGACTATTAGAATAGGGGACTAGCCCTTTGAATTTCAAATCGAATGAACCTTTCTTGAAGTTTATACGACAACGCTTTCTATAAAACCTTATATACCCCCAGGGTATAACTTATAACCCTTGACCCGCGGGTTGTAGGGAAGTGTCCTCCTCAAAACATATTTTCTACGTGGAATCAACTACGATGGACAAAATGGCTATCTCAAAATTTTGATTGGATGTGTTCGGGGGAATGATGGGCGCGGGGGGGGGGGGCTTGTTGCCTTCTAATCACTTTCGACTATTAGAATAGGGGACTAGCCCTTTGAATTTCCAATAGAATGAGCCTTTTTTGAAGTTTCTACGAAAACGCCTTCTATAAAAACCTTATATGCCCCCAGGGTATAACTTAAAACCCTTGCCCCGAGGGTTGTGTCGGAGTGTCCTCCTCAAAAAGATATTTTCTATCTGGAAATCAACTACGCTGAACGAAATGGCTATATTGAAATTTTGATTCGATGTGTTTGGGGGAATGATGGGTGTGGAGGGGGGTGGGGCTAGTTGCCCTCCAATCACTTTCGAGTATTAAAAATGCACTAGCCCTTTGAATTTCCAATAGAATGAGCCTTTTTTGAAGTTTCTACGAAAACGCCTTCTATAAAAATCTTATATGCCCCCAGGGCATAACTTAAAACCCTTGCCCCGAGGGTTGTGGGGGAGTGTCCTCCACAAAAAGATATTTTTTATCTGGAAATCAATTACGCTGAACAAAATGGCTATCTCAAAGTTTTGATTGGATGTGTTTGGGGGAATGATGGGCATAGGGGGGGGGCTAGTTGCCCTCCAATCACTTTCGACTATTGAAAAAGGGCACTAGCCCTCGAATTTCCAAATCGAATGAGCCCTTTTCGAACTTTCTACGACAACTCCTTCGATACGAAGTGCCCGGGTATGGAAAAAAAAAAAAAAACAAACAACACACCTTGTGCCCACATCAATTCTTTACTTAGGCAGCGCTAGCGCGCTGCCTATGAAATCCAAACAAGTGCGGGGGAAATGAGGCTTCTTCGAGTAGTTGCCTTCCAATCACTTTCAACTATTAAAAAGGGCACTAGCCCTTTGAATTTCCAGTCGAATGAGCTTTTATTGAAGTTTTCTACGACAACACTTCTTTAAACACCTTATATACCCCCAGGCCATACTTAAAACCCTTGCCCTGAGGGATGTCGGGGAGTGTCCTCCTTAAAAGCATATTTTCTATCTAGAAATCAACTACGCTGAACAAAATGGCTATCTCAATAATTTTGGTTGGATGTGTTTGGGGGAATGAATGGGCGTGGGGGGGGGCTAGTTTGCCCTCAAATCACTATTCGTGACTATTAGAAAGGGTACTAGCCCTTTGAATTTCCAATCGAATGAGACCTGTTTTGAAGTTTCTACGACAAGCTTTCTATCAAAAACCGTATATGCCCCCAGGGTATAACTTAAAACCCTTGCCCTGAGGTTGTGTCAGGGAGTGTCTCTCCTCAAAAACAATATTTTCTATCGGGAAATCAAGCTACGCTGAACAAAATGGCTATCTCCAAAATTTTGATTGGATGTGTTTGGGGGAATAATGGATGTGGCGGGGGGGACTAGTTGCCCTCCAATCACTTTCGACTATAGAAATAGTGGGATCTAGCCTTTGAATTTCAAATCGAATGAACCTTTTTGAAGATTCTACTGACAACGCCTTCTATAAAAACCTTATATAGCCCCCAGGCATATACTTAAAACCCTTGCCCTGAGGTTGTGGGGAAGTGTCCTCCTCAAAAACAATTTTCTATCTGGAAATCAACTACGCTGAACAAAATGGCTATCTCAAAATTTGGATTGATGTGTTTGGGGGAATGATGGGCAGTGGGGGAGGGGGCTAGTTGACCCTCCAATCACTTTCGACTATTGAAAGACTAGCCACTGAATTTCCAATCGAATAGCGCCTTTTGAACTTCTACGACAATCCTTCGATACAAAGTGCCCGGGTATGGAAAATTAACAAAATAACGTCTGAACAAAATGGCTATCTAAAAATTTTGATTGGATGTGTTTGGGGGAATATGGTGGGCAGGGGGGGGCTAGTTGACCTCAAATCACTTTCGACTATTAAAAAGGGACTAGCTCCTTGAATTTCAATCGAATGAGCCTTTTCAGAGTTTCTACGACAAAGCTTTCTATAAAAACCTTATATGCCCCCAGGGCATAACTTAAACCCTTGCCCATGAGGTTGTGGGTGAGTGTCCTCCTCAAAAACATATTTTCTATCTGGAAATCAAACTATCGCTGACCAAAATGGCTATCTCAAAATTTTTGATTGGATGTGTCTGGGGGAATGATGGGGCGGGGGGGGGGGCTGGAGCTTGCCCTCCAATCACTTTCGACTATTAAAAGGGGACTAGCCCTTTGAATTTCCAGTCGAATGAGCTTTTTTTGAAGTTTCTACGACAACGCCTTCTATTAAAAACCTTTATGCCCCCGGGCATAACTTAAAAACCCTTGCCCCGAGGGTTGTGGGGAGTGTCCTCCTCAAAAACATATTTTCTATCTGGAAATCAACTACGCTGAACGAAATGGCTATATCAAATTTTGATTGGATGTGTTTGGGGGAATGATGGGCGTGAGGGGGGGGGCTAGTTGCCCTCCAATCACTTTCGACTATTAAATAAGGGTACACTAAGCCCTGTTGAATTTTCCAATCGAATGAGCCTGTTTTGAAGTTTCTCTACGACACGCCTTCTATAAAAACCTTATATGCCCCCAGGGCATAACTTAAAACCCTTGCCCTCGAGGGTTGTGGGGAGTGTCCCTCCTCAAAACAATAGTTTTTATCTAGGAAATCAACTACGTCTGAACAAAATGGCTATCTCAAAATTTTGATTGATGTGTTTGGGGGAATGATGGGCGTGGGGGGGGGGCTACTTCAGTCTGCACTCAAATTCACTTTTGACTATTAAAAAGGTACTAGCCCTTTGAACTTCCAATCGAATGAGCCTGTTTTGTAGTTTCTACGACAACGCGTTCTATAAAAACCCTTATATGCCCCCAGGGCATAACTTAAAACCCTTGCCCTGAGGCCCCCCCTGCCCCTGCCCCATCCCCCCCCTGCCCCCCCTGCCCCTGATCATCCCTGCACCACTGCCCCACTCCCACCTGTCCACCTGCCCATGCACTTGCCCCCCTGCCTCCCCCCCCCCCCACACCCCCCCCCCCCTGACCCCCCCCTGTCGCCCCTAGCGCCTGTCCCCCTGCGCCCCCCTTGCTGTCCTGCCCCCAATCTGACCCCCTGCGGGCCCTCTCCCCCCCCCCCTCTCTCCCTGCTCCTGGCTGCTCACCCCTGCCCCGCCAAACCCTCCTGCCCCTCCCCCCCCCACCTGCCCTCCCCCCCCCCCACCTGATCCAATACACCCCCCCTGCCTGCTGCCCCCACCCCCCCATCCCCCATGCCCTCCCCCCCCCCCCTGCTCCCCCCCATGCCCTCCACTTCCCCTGCTGCCCCGCTGCCCCCCCCCCCACCCCACCCCTCCTGCTGCACTCCTGCTGACTGCTGCCCCCCCCCACTCTGCCCTCCCATCCTGCCTGCCCCCCTCCCCACCCATGCTGCCTATGCCTTGCCCTGCCCCCCTGCCTTGCCCCCTGCACCGCCCCCCTCCCCCTGCCCCCCCCCCACCCCAACCCCCCTTGACCCACCCTTCCCTCTGCCCTGACGCCCCCCCCCCCTGCTCCCCCCTCCACCCTGCCCTGCGCACACCCCCCCCCCCTGACCCCCCCCACCTGCCATGCCCCTGCCCATCTGATACCCCCCCTGCCCACCCTCTGCCCCGCCTGCCCCCAACCTGCCTCCGCCCCCTGCTGCCCCTGCTGCCCCCCCGCCCAGCCTCCCCTATCTGCCCCTGCCCCCCCCCCCCCCCTGCACCCCCCTATGTCCCCCACGCCACACCACCCCCACTCTCCTTATCCACTTCTGCCCACCACCCCACCCCCCCCCTTGCAGCCTGAGCCTGTCGACCATTTGCTCTGATCTGTTGTGGCTGCGACCCCTCTGCTTCCTGAGTTCTCTCTGATTCTGGGCTGTTCACTTTCTCTGGTTCTCCCTGCCTCTATATAACTTGAGAGGGCATGAGACACGAAAAAAATGCTCCAGGACCAAACTGAAACTCAACAAAAATAAAAAAAACGAGGGAACAACACAAGGCATAAACCACAAAATGCCTAAAAAACTGCACCTGCTAAATCTCAAAAAGAAAAATAAAGGAACCAAAACTGAACAAAAATGCAAATGAAACCCAAAAAAAACAACAGACCAACCATATGCGGGGTAAATACATAAAAAAAAAAATGATTAAAAAAATAAATGAGCCACCTGCCCCCAACTCTGCTGCCCCCCCCTGCCTGCCACCACCCCCCCCCCCCCCTGCGCTAGCCCCTGCTCCTGCCTCTACCCCGCCCCCTGCCCCCCTCACTGTTGCGCTGCACCTCCACCCTGCTCCCTCCTGACCCTGCCCCCCCCCACCCCTCCCCCCGGCCCCCCCCCCCCCCCCCTCCCCCCCCCCACCCCCACCTCCTGCCCCCCCCCCTTCCCTGCCTGCCCCCCCCCCCCCACTGCCTGATTCCTGCTGTACCCTGCGCCACCCCCCCCCCTCCTCCTCCCGCCCCCTGCCCACCCCTGCCCACCCCCCCGGCCCATCCCCCTCCCGCCCCCCGCCCTGCCCCCCCCCCCCCTGCCCACCCCCTGCCTCCCTCTGCTCTCCCTCGTCCACCATGCCCCCCTGCCTCTGCCCCCCCCCCCCCCCCCTCCCCCCCCCCCTGATGCGCCCCCCCCCCACACCCCCCCCCCCCCCCTGCACCCCTGCCCCTGCCCCTCCCCCCCCCCCCTCTGCGGGGCCCCCCATCCCTCTGCCCCCCACCTGCCCCCCCCCCTCCCCCCTCCCCCCCTCGCTCCCCCCCGCCTGTCAACTGGCACTCCCCCCACCCCACCCCCACATCCCCCTGCGCCACGTTCACCCCACCTGCCCCCTTGCTCTGGTTCGCTCTCTGGCTCTCCTCTTCCTCCCCTTTTTCCTGCGCTCCTCCTCCTGCTGCCTCTTTGCCTTTTTGTCCACTGCCTGCTCTCTTTTTTAGTCTGCCCCCTGTTTCTTTGCTTCCCCTCTTTGGCCCCCTCCCTGTCCTGCGCTGGCCCCCCCTGCACCTCCCTCCCCCCCCCCCCCCTGCCCCCCCCCCCGCTCCCCCCCCCCCCCTCTGGCCCCACCTGCCCCCCCCCCCCCCCCCCACCCCCCCCCCTGTCCCCGCCCTGCCCTCCACTGCCTCCCCTCCTCCATGATGCAGCTGCCCCCCACCCGCCCCTGACCCCCTGCCCCCCCCGCCCCCCCCCTCACCTGCCCCTCCCTGTCCCTCCATGGCCCTGCCCCCCACTGCTGCCCCCACCCCCCCCCCTGCCTTGTTCCTGCGCGCCCACCCTCTGCCCCCTGCACGGCACTCTGCCCCCCCCCCCCCTTGCCGCCTGCCCCCCTGCCTCCCCACCCCCTGCCTGACACGTCCACCTCCCCCACCCCCCCTGCCCCCCCCCCCTGTCCCCCTTGCCTCCCCCCCCCACCCTCCTCACCACCCTGCCCCCCCTACCCCCCCCCCTGCCCCCCCCTCGCATCCCCTGCTGCCCACCCCCCCTGCCCCTGCCCCCCCCCTGACCCCACCCCGACCCCATCCCCCGACCGGCTCCCTCGCCCCCTGCTGCCCCCCACTCCCACTGCGGCCCCCCCCCCCTCCCCCCCCCCCCCCTGCCCACTCCCCAGCCCCCCCCCCCTGCGGCACTGCCCCACCCCCTCCCTGACCCCGGACACTGCCCCCCCCCCCCCCCCATCCCCCCCCCCCCCTCTCGTGCGCACCCTGGTCCCCTTCCACTCCCCCCCCCCCCCCCCCCCCTCCCCACATGCGGCCTGCCCCCCCATGCCCCTGCCCCGTGCCCCCCTCTGCCCAATCCCCTCACCCTCTACTGCCCCGCCCCCACACCCACCCCCCCCCCTGCCGATGACCTCCCTGCCTGCCCACCCCACCCTCCTCCTGCCCCTCCTTGCCACCACCCTCCCTCCCCTCTGCTGCGGCCCCCCCTGCTCCTGTCCCACCCCCACCCGGCCCTGCCACACTCTGCCCCGCACACCCCCCGCCCCCGCTGCCCCCCCCTGCGGCCCCCCCCTGCCCCCCCCCATGCCCCCCCCCCCGCCTGCCCTCCTCCCCCCCCCACCCACCCTGCTGCCTCCGCCAACCCCCCCCCCCATCCTCCACACTGCCCCCCACGCAAACTTGCCCAAACCCCACCCCCCTCACCCTGCCCCTCTCCCCCCCCCCCCCCCCATCCCCCCGCCGGCCACTCTCCCATCGCCCCCGGCCCCCCACTGCACCCGCCCCCCCCCTCCCCCACCCCCCCACACCCTCCCCCCTGACATGCTCCTGCTGCCCCCACCGCACCCCCTACTCCCCTAACACCTGCCCCTCCCCCCCCTACCCCCCAATGCCCCCCACCACCCCCCCTGCTCACCCCTGCACCCCCCCCACTATGCGAACCTTCCCCCCCACACCCCCTGCGCTGCCCCACCGACTGCCACGCCACCCCCCCCCCCCCCACTACCTCTGCTCCCCTGCCCCGAAACCACCCCCCCTGCCCACCACTGCCCCCAACCCTTCTGCCCCCTGCCCCACCTCCCCCCCCCCTCCTACCCCCCCCCCCCCTCCCCCCCTCCCCCCCCTGCCCTGCCCCCCCTCCCCACCCCCCCGCCCCTGCCCCCCTGACCCTCTACCCCCGGCCCATCTCCTACCCCCACTGC